>CAIGRT010165045.1:1799-15191 GCA_903798405.1 Fraxinus platypoda | reverse complement strand
CATTTCATTTCATTTCATTTCATTAAGACCCGCATGCCAATTAGCATTTCATGAAATAAATTATGTAGAAAAAATCATAATATTGGAAGAAAAACTGAATTTTAACTGGCCTAAGAATCTGCAAAAATGCCGTGTTAAACAGTTTTAATCACGTCATTCCATACAATCAACCTTATTTAATCAACACGTGAGCCTATCCTTACCAAGTCCTAAGATTAAAGCAAATTTAAATAAAGAAAGAAAGAAACGTGTCATATCTATCATCTAGCCTACACGTGCCAACTAACATATACAATTCAAAATAAAGGTAGAACATCCATACACGTGGCACCATCTCCATTTCTTTTCAAGGTCTTAATTAAAACGAAGACTAATTATTAAATAACTTCTTCAAGCCGCAATATCTTGGAACTGACTTATCTGAATTGACTTTTTCTCGAACCCAATAAATATAATTAATTACGAGCTATCCAACGAGCCCAAAATTTATATATTTATTATTACTCTATCAAAATTTAAATATTTGCATCCAAATAAAATTGAATGTAACATATGTCACTCTGGTCCACCAACTTTCAAAATATGAAACGTAGTAGATGGCATAAATAAATTTTATTATGTAAGTTTTCGGGGTGTTAAAAAATATCTATGGAGTTTTGTGAATAATTGTCTTATTATTATTTTAAAAAATAGATAAAAATAATTAAATAAAAGCATAAAATTCTTAAAGATAAACTTGCTTCAAAGACCTCACTAATTAAGTAAAAATATAAAATCTATGCAAGATTCATGGAGAATGAAAGAACGGAATGAATCATTTCTACTTATAAGAAACACTAGAAAACATATTATTCAAAGTTGATGCTTTAATTGCAAGTTGTAATTGAGAGATGTTTTGCTTAGATAATGATCCAAGAGTATATGAGAGGTTTTCATGAAGAGAAGCAAAGAAAAAAAATGGAGGAGCAATAATGTAATGTTGAGGACGATGTGTTTTACTATTGAGAATTTTGATGGTGAAATCTAGGGATGGGGTTAAAAATTTTGGGCAAATTTTGGAAGAGACGATGTCATGAAAACGTGAGGGAGATTGGTCATTGGACTGAGAGGCCAACTGATTTGGATTTAATGTGGGTGACAAATTACATTTTATTAATAAAAATTAAGGCCCCGTTCGAGAGGGATTNTAAAGAAATATATGATTGAAAAATTGTAGGTTCCACAAAATATATGGTTAAAATTAATTTTTGAGTTGACTTAGATTAAAATTTTGATTTTAATCCTTACCAGAATCTAAGGCCCCGTTCGGGAGGGATTAAAAGTCAATTAAAATTGAAAATATGACCGTTATTGGGTCCCACTCATCTAATAAAAGTCAACAATAACGGCTATATTTTCAATTTTAATCCGATTTTAATCCCTCCCATACAAGGCTTAAATAAAGGTTAAATTAAAGAATCTCCAAAAACTTTGGGGGTGCGAAACCATCCCCTCCGCCACTGAGGCGAAGGATAATTGAGTGATTAGGGAAGAAATGAAGGGCACAATCAGTCAATTCTTACTTCTTATAATGAAAGGATTGGGGGATTTGGCGTGACCCCAAATATAAACAGGGAGTTGGGTTGGAATGAAAGTTGTTGGAGAAATACTTGGTTGTATTTTCATTCATGATATAACTATTACAATTGGTTGCCTTATATAGAATTACAGAAGAATATTCTATGGAATGAAATATTGTTACAAAGAGAATATTTGCAGCAGAGTGCATCTAACACAGAGGATGGGTTATGTAACGACATTTTGGTCCTGAGGAATTGAGCTGGCACTAGGTGAAGGGTCAATAATACCCTTAACATCCCCCCTCAAGTCAAGCGGCAAATGTTGCAGGCGTAGACTTGTGCACAGTTTGAGGAACCGGGTTGATGAGAGTGGCTTTGTCAAAACATCTGCAAGTTGATCTTGACCTGAAATGAATGCCACCAGAAGGGATTTGTTAAGGACCCGATTTCGAACAAAGTGGAAATCAATTTCAACATGTTTTGTACATGCGTGAAAGACTGGATTTGAGGACAAATAAATGGTGCTCATGTTGTCACAGTCAATCATTGGAGCTTGAGGGAGATTCACGCGTAAGTCACGACACAAATTTTGAATCCAGATTACTTCAGTTGTAATATTTGCAACTGCCTTGAACTCTGCTTAAGTGGAGGATTGTGCGATTGTTGGTTATTTATTGGATGACCAAGAAATTAAATTCTTGCCGATAAACACATAATATCCACTTGTAGAGAGCCGATCATTGGGGCATTTCGCCCAATCGGCGTCAATTGTAGACCAAATGTTGAGGTGCGTTTAAGGTAGCGAAGAACTCGCTTTACCGCCTACCAATGAGGGACACGAGGGGAGACATACTTTGTTCGCTGCAAAAGCTAGATCAAGCCGTGTAAATGAGAGATATTGCAATGAACCAACGGTGCTTCTATAGAGAGTAGGATTCTCAAACGAGTTACCAGAAAATGCACATAATTTATCTGTGGTAGACATCGACATTTTAACTGGTTTTCCGATATGCATGCTAGTTCGCAGAAGAAGATCCGTAATGTATTTCTGATGTGTTAGAAGTAGACCACTAGAATTGAATGTAGCTTCAACACCCAAAAAATAATGCAAACGGCCCAGATCAGTTATAGGAAAATCAACTCGTAAAGCAGTGATGAGTTCTAAAATATATGAGGATGAGGAACTAGTGATGAGAAGGTCGTCTACATATACCAAAACGAAAGTGGTGTATATCTTTGATGACTGTATGAAAAGAGATGGATCTGCCGAAGAGATACAAAAACCAAGATCAACCAAATGTGAGCTCAATCTGGAGTACCAAGCTCTTGGTGATTGACGAAGGCCATAGATGGCCCTATGTAACCTGCAAACATGAGAGGGAAATTTAGGATGAGTGAAGCCGGGGCGGTTGAGACATGAACACTGTTTCATGTAGTGGTTCATGCAAGAACGCATTTTGAACAAACTGCTGAATATTCCAGTGATGAGAAACAGCAAGAGCAAGAACCAATCGGACAGTGGCAACCTTTACTACTAGGCTGAATGTTTCCTCAAAATCGATGCCGGAATGTTGAAGAAATCCCTTGGCGACGAGGGGGGCTTTTCATCGTTCAATAGAACCGTTAGCCAACCGCTTTGTTCGAAAAACCCATTTGCAGGTTACAACATTTGAGGCCTGAGAAGAAAGAACCAATGACCAAGTATTGTTAACAATTAAAGCATGAAACTCTTTTGACATTGCATCTCACCATTCAGAGTATTTTTTAGCGACACTGTAAGAAGTAGGAGTTTTGGGGACATCAGATTTGTTACTGAAAAAGGCTCTTAGTGGAGGCCACCTTATAGTACCGTCTGTAAATTACCGTGGTCGAATAGACCCTGTTTATGACCTTGTCACCATTGAATGTGCATGTGGCTGAGTAACAAGCATGGAAGAAGACTGCGTTGGTGATGATTGAGCTGGAGAAGATAAAGATGATGGGCTTGGAGAAGTGGGAGGATGGCCTAAAATGGAAGGTGAATTTGATGGTCTAGTGGGCTCTGAAAATGGAGATTGTTGGAGAGATTGAAGAATAACATAAGTGGGCTCAGACCTGGATTGTGGAATGTTAGAATTTTTAAATGGAAATGAGAACTCATTGAACCTAACATCAATGGATGTATAGACTCGGCCTGTCAGTATGTGATAGCAAGTATATCCTTTATGTCCTCGACTGAGACCCAGAAAGACACACTCAATTGATCGATAATTGAACTTGGAAGAATTGTAGGGAGCAGTGAAAAGGCCAATAGGCACAACCAAAAGTTCTTAATAATTTATAATCTGGATGTTTGTTGTTAAGCAAGAAATGTGGTGAGTGATTATTTAGTAAAACGGATGGTAAAATATTAATTAAATATACTGCATGCTTGAAAGCTTGAGGCCAGAATATAAGTGGTATAGATGCATGTATTAGGAGAGCTAATCCAGTACTGACTATATGTTGATGTTTTCGCTCTACAATCCCATTTTGAGTATGATTATGTGGGCAAGTAATTCAGTGGAAAATTCCATTAGAGGCGAGAAACTGAGAAAAAGACCTAAACTTACCCCTCCCCTAATCCGATTGAAACTGTTTGATAGAAGCCTTATATTGAAGTTCAACAAGACTCTTAAATTTAACAAAAACATAGAAAGCTTGATAGTTAGATTGCGAGGGAAACAACAAAGTGTAACGAGTGTAATCATCAACAAAACTAATATAATAGCGATAACCATATTGAGATACATGTGGGGAAGGTCTCCATAAATCAAAGAAAATTAGTTGCAAATGTTCAGTAGATTTTTGAAGCCTTGGAAGCACGGGTTGATGATGGGATTTAGCCTTAGCACATGCATCACAAAAAGGAGATGTTATTGAAGGATGAAAAGGTAGCTCATGCTGTTGCAAGATAAACGAACAAGTTTCAGGGAGGCATGTCCAAGCCGTGAGTGCCATGTGGGAACAGAGATGACAGTTATGAGAGTTGAATGCGACGGTGGAGTAAAGGAGTAGAGACCATTATTGACGGTTCCGCGAAGGAGGGGCTTCCCCAAATGGCAATCTTTAACACAAAAAGAATCAGAAAAGAATTCAAAAAATACATTATTATTATCAGTGCAGAATTGTCGAACTGAAATGAGATTCTTCTGGAATGAAGGAACGTATAAGATATTATTACGAAGAAAAGTGGTAGTTGGAGAAGAGAGAGAGACTCAACCAGAATGGGAAATAGGGATAGCACTACCATCCCCAACACACAGATTTTCCTCGCTGTGATAATCAGCCACTTGGAGATTCAAGTTGGACAGATCATTGGTTAAGTGATTTGTTGTAGCAGTATCCGGATACCAAGCTGAATCCGGGACATAATTTGTAGAGAAATAATGTACAGCAACAGCAGTAGGGCTTGTATAAGCTTGATTGAACCTATAAAGGCAAGTGAGAGCACTATGCCCTTGCCGATTGCAAACATGGCAGACAATACGATTAGTGGATGAGGAGGAACCATTTGCATTGCCACCTGTCGATGGACCACGGCCACCACGATTACCGCGACCACCACGTCCTCTGTATTGATTAGTCCACCACGGTTTGGACCTCGACCACCACACTGTGCAGATTGTTGTTTGGTAGTATAGTTGGCTGAGACCTTGTTCTAGAGAAGGCTTGTATGAAAATGGTGCTCGGGTCGCGCTTCATGAGCAAGGAGATGACCCAGCAATTCCTTGGAAGTGATTGGTTCAAGCCTGGTTGTGACTGATGGAACGAGAGGATCGTAATCAGGTCCTAGACCAGCCAAAAAATAAGGAAAAAACTCTGATGGAGGCAGAGGTCGTCCCGCAGTAGACATTGTAACAACCAATGTCTTAGCTTTGCGATAACACTTGGATATTGAGTCTGCACCTTTCTTGAGTGAGGCCAGCTGAAACTGAGTTTGGAGAAGACGAGCTTAAGATGTTGAAGCATAGGTAGACTTAAGTGAGAGTCAAATAGCACGAGCTGAAGCACAACCAACAACTTGTGCCACAAGCGGCTCGAAAAGAGATTAAATTAGGACCGACATAACCAGTTGATCCTACTGCAACCAAGATTCATAGGCAGGATTAGGAGTGGAGTCGTCTAGCAGAGGTTTAGGGGAGGGAAAAGAGCCATCGACAAACTAATAAAGTCGTTGGCCACGAAAGGTAGGGAACCAATTGGATTTTCCACAAAAGTTAATTATCTGAGGTGAGTTTGACAAAAATAGTGTGATAAACATTTGGTTGAGGAGGGTTGGGAGTGAGATTTGAAGTATGAATGGGCGAAGGAATTTGTAGGAGAAGATGGGGAGGAAGGAGACGACGCCATTGGAGGTTAATCCTTAGTGGCTCTCTGATACCATGTTGGAGAAATAATTGGTTGTATTTTCATTCATGATATAACTATTACAATCGGTTGCCTTATATAGAATTACAGAAGAATATTCTATGGAATGAAATATTGTTACAAAAAGAATATTTGCAGCAGAGTGCATCTAATGCAGAGGATGGGTTATGTAACGGCATTGTGGTCCTGAGGCATTGAGCTGACACTAGGTGAAGGGTCAATAATACCCTTAACAAAAGTGCAAAAGGTGTCTCGAGAGGTAAAAACAAGGTTGAGGTTAAATGAAGAGATCAAAAAGAGGGCGAAGGCCAAGCCCAATAAAATTTTTAAGGTAAAAAAAATATTTTTTTCACTGTATCAACTCAGTATAAAATAATTTTTATTCCCCATGACTCTGCCGTGATGCGAGCAATCTAGTGGTTGCAATGAAGGTATAGGAAAATGGGAAGAATACATGGACATAATGTTATCAAAGTTGGTTAAACCATCCCATCCAGGAAAGTGCTCAATGCTAGTCCAACTCGACCCATACAAGGTTGAGCTCTATACTAGCTTGGTTGATGCTTGACATGACACTACTTTATTTTTTTTTTCGTACAACCCTCTATATATATGAGTATACCATGAATAGGGATATTTTTAAACACGCACAGCTGCATTAGTGAGTTGTACAGCTTTAAACAAGTAATTTAAGCATTATTAAGGTGTACGGCATAATTTCATCAATTTGCCTTTGTTTTTGCTTTTAAAAAATTATTAATCCCATGCATAGATTTGTGTAAGAACATCGTGAAGAGCAGAAATATTTACTCATTTCATGCATGCATGGAGTAAACGCTAAGAAACTGTGGAGTACACATGGAACAATTCTCTCAAACTATGGAAATTCCATATGCTTTTTACTCAATTCCCGGCTTTAATTAAATTAATTATGTATTTGACCTTAAGTCAATAAATAAACAGTAAATATCCTCAGATGTCAAAAGTCAACAGAACAGACATTTCAGAATATCCCATTCAACGTGAAGAATTAATGAATACATTTTCCCCCCTCCCTAACCTTAAAATCTTGATTAAATCATAATAGGCAGAAAGGGTAATAATCAAATTATGCAATCACCAAATCTGAGGCCAGAAATTTCATATAGAGAGTGTTTCAGTATGAATTCGGGCGAAATTAATAAAACAAGCAGATTAACGAGAAAAATAAAAAATTTATTACCTTTTAACGTATTATTATTCATACACTACAGGATTAACATAACCAGGTATGCAAATTGAAAACCCTCACAACAATGTAAACTACAATAAATGAAACGCAGATAAAACTGCATACAGTATATTCAAGATTTGTAGTTATACATCTTGATGCATGCATACGTATTATTGAAACTCATAATTCCTCATCTATGTGTCATTTTTCTGCCTACTTGACCTTTATCCCGGGTATACCGTGTATATCCGTATGCTGTAAAAAAACGATGATTAATAATCATCTGCATTTCTTTTGAAGCATTTTCCTTTGATTTCTTCATCTTGTGGACTGTTCTTCAAGGCCGTCTTTCAGTAGAAAGAGCACAAAAGAAAGTGACTGAATTGGGGTACAGATTATGGCATGGTGATGAGCCTGAAGGAGGGACAAAACCCTTTGGAAGCATAACCAAGAAAGGCTTTGCATTCTTTTTCTTCATTTCCTTCCTGTTCAAACCCTCCACTTTCTTGTTCTGACGCCCTTGTTTATTCAAGAAGAATGGCGTCGAGTTCTTGACATCGAACTTCTGGTACTTTGCTGGCGGCGGCGCCATCGATGGAGCTGCGGTGGGTTGGGTTTCATGCAATTCCGAAGGATATGTGAAAGATATCATCAGTGCGAGAAGAAGAACGAGAGAGATGAAAATATTGAAGTTCTTGCGGTTACCCATGAGACTTTAGAATTACAGATAGTGATACATATATACAGTGAGTGGGGTTTTATTGTTAACTTGTGTGTGTGATTTCTGAAGGCTGTAAATTCCAAGACAGTGTACCGTGAAAGAGAGGGAGGTCAAGAGAAAGTGATGTAAAGAATGAATTTAATTTCGGAAATTTGGCTTTCTAAGTAGGGTTCTTGATAATATATGTGTGTGAATGTGTGTAAATGTGCCGGTTCCCATCGTGCTAGTGTCAACATTCGGTGGAGCAGAGGCCAGATCCGAAGATTTTTCCAATTTTCTTCAATTCTAGTCAATATTTTGTCTTTTTAAATAGCCAAATCACCGCCTTAAATTTAAAATCCTACTTGACAAATTAACAGCCCTATGAAAAGATGATTCTACCCTAAAAAGTATAAAATTAGAGAAAAAATTGCAAATGGCTAATGTTATCTAGCTAGTTTCCGGGTCAATTTCGTATTATAATTTTTGAACAATACGAAATGGTCTTGATATCATTTTGAAGTACTTTCGTAAAATACCTTTCAATTTGGAAAATCGGTAAACGATGAGATCGTAATATCAAGATATAAATAAGAATGATTGCACAAAATGAGTTTAATAAATCTAATTCATGGTCATCGCTGCTTTTGACTTGTTTTCGGGCTATATATCTAGATCGTTTACCTAGGTTCTTGGTATATTTTGAAGAACTTATGACTAGTTATGTAGCGCATGTACTGAAATGAAAAATTGTTAATGAGTAATGAACTCGCTAGCAATAGATTTCACCATCTAACCCTTCAAGATTGGAGAATGAGTTGAATCTGAAAATTACCAATATAAATTGGGTCATTTCTTCAAATATTGCGATATTCATTTTAGGAGATCTAATGGAACGAATGGGACCAATGCGATGAATTTATTCTCAATCTTGTTCTGTCTGCAAATGCAATATTTGCATTGGTATGTATTTTTTAGTGAACCAATTTTTTAGGGTTCAGAGTTTTTGAGGACTTCCATTCCACTGCAACTGTTCTTCGATTTTTGTCAATTCTTCTAAGTAAATTATTATCCTGAGGTTGTACGCTCAGTGGTGGAAATGTGGATCGGGTGGTGAGGTTGGGACCGTTGGGTGGTTTAGTTGAGGAAGAAGACGTGATATTATTGTTGTTGTTGTTGTTGTTGCCGTTGTTATGTTTCTTATTTTGGGTTTTAAATTGAAGTAAAGGTATAAAATACATTTTGAAGAAAAAATTACTTTTTATCATCTCAAATTAATACTTTTCTTGAGTTGAAAACCTAATCTCACAGCTTTAAATAGATTAAAGAGTCAAAATCTCACTTTTAAAAATTGATGAACCGTTTCCACACTATTTAAAGATTGGAGCTCAACTCTAATTTTTCGTACGTTTAAGCCCCAGTTTGGAAAAAATTATAAATGGTTTAATTTATAAATAGATAAATATGAGTGGTGAAAAGTATATATGAATATATGAAAATGAAGTTTGACCATTTATAAAATGTAAATTTTGCCAAACAAAGGCTAATTTGTTAAAATACAGGTTGACCTATCTAAATTAATCCGAATATTGTACAGTAATTTATTGATTAGCGAAAGTTATTAATTTGTAGAACATCTACATAAAAAAAAATCACTATCGTTTATTTGACAATGCTACTACATACTTTTAGTTAAAAAAATCTTTATCATGTTACTTAATTTTATATATTTATTGTTGGTAAGTTACCAAAGAGTTTAGTATAATGCTCCAATAAAAAATAAATAAAAGGGTGGTACATAAGAAAATATTGGATGAAGATTTCATAACAATTGCATCGTCACAAGACCATCATGAAGAGAAAGTTGAAGGTATGGATGATGACCCTACTTCGTCTAATAAAAGTGTAAATTAAGTGTCATTCACTCGCAGGGGCGGACCTACATGAGGCCCAGTGGGGGCCGTCGCCCCCACTCAATTTTTAGATTTCCCGATTTTTCTTCAGATTTTTTTAGTTTTTTTTGTTCTGGTTTTTTTAGGTTTTCAGATTTTTTCCAAGGTTTTTTGGTTTCGCCCCCACCGAACTTCCTTCCTAGGTCCACCCCTGTTCACTCATGTATTTCTCTTCTTGATTTTTCAAATCACACCCATGTTATAGTTTGTTGGGTAATATGAGGTTTAGAGTTCAATATCACAACAACGGAGAAGAAAAATTGTACTCTATATATGTAACGATCCGACCTATATCCCGATTTCATGAATTTAGATTACTGTCATATTATAAATTATTGAGATTAATTTAAAGAGGTCAAAGATAGGTAGTTCAACTGGACTTTTCTTGGTGCTGGCCCTGATGCATGTTTGTGGAAAATCAAGGTCCATCCTGGACTTTGCAACCATAGGTATATATATTTTATCTCTATAGACTTTTTAACCGAAGAAGAATTGGTTCAACTACGGCAGGCTCTGAAATCAGATTTCTCACTATTTTTCCTTTCAAATGTTTGACTTCATACCGCAGCCAACTACCATTATAAATAAATAAATAAAAACACCCTACCTTAGGCTTAGGCTTTGTTCTCAGCATCTCCGCAGCCGTCAGAGGGGTTGCGCGCTTAGCATCTCCACCACCATCTAGCAATCAGAACCGGCGTAATCAAGTCGTCTAAAGGTTTACATTCAAGTACGGCTGATAAATATCATTTGTTGATTTCAACTTTTTGTTTTTTATTATTGAAAAGGTAACAATTGAGTTTTTACCTTAGACTTCCAAATTGATTGATCCGCTTTTTTACTGGTCAACAGTATGTTTGGAACAGCTTCCGATCAGAGAGAAGTTAACGTGCCAGCAAGCGAGGCATGGAAGGTCTACGGTACGCTTGAACTCGCCAAAATTGCTCAAGAAACGCTTCCACAATGGTTTCAAAAAATTGAAGTAGTAGAAGGTGATGGAGGAGCCGGGACAATTCTTGATATATATTTTTCTTCAGGTAATTAATTAACAATTAAATATATCAATACATTTCAGACAGATTACATTTGCTACTTTCTAATTCAATGATCGAGTAGCAAGTTGTAACAATCAGACATACGAGACTATCTAAGTTTCTTAGTATTTATGCAACTATAATGAAAGATTTAGCGCCTGTTTGTTTCTCATTTTAATCCCCAATTTAACAAGTTTTTGGACCAGCCGTCTTTTTGATTTAGCATCTCACAGTGCGATCCATTCTCAAGAGGGCAACGATCATATGATGCATTATGGGGTTGAAAAATGAAAAACAAACAGGCGCTTAATACTAATTTATTACTTGAATAACTAGGTGCAGGGTTGTCATCTCGTAAAGAGAAATTTACCATAGTCGATGATGAGAGACGAGTGAAGGAAATTGATGTGGTTGAAGGTGGATATCTTGATATGGGATTTAAGTTTTATCGTGGTCGATTAGAAGTTATAGAAAACGAAGAAAATTCATGCATTACCAAAGCCACAATTGAGTACGAGGTAGAGGAAGATTTTGTTGCCAATGCTTCATTTGCAACTATCAAACCACTGGTCGATATTATGGATGCTGCTGCAAATTACTTGGAAAAAAAATGAACAATCGCAAGTCGAGCAAAATAATTAGCATTCTGTCTGAATCATTTGTAAAACATTTGATTATTGTTGTTGCATCCAAATTTTACATTGCTGCTCATTTGTAATGTCAAACTCTAAGCTACAGTAAAACCTCTATAAAATAATAATGTTGGTACCAAAAAAATTTATTAATATAGAGGGATTATTACTTTATCGATAAATTAATATTATAAATTTATTTATATAGTATTAATTGTTTTTTGTTGTAATGATGACGGTTTAGACGAAGTATCTCTTTGGATTATGGTAAATTTACAAATCTTAGATATTTTAAAAATATCAATTGTCATTATCGAGCAAATAGGAAAGCATGGATGACATATTTACTTTTTCAAGAATTTGGTTGTTGGTTTGACAAGATGATGAACGGTAGAAAGATTCTGCTTATATGGATAATTGCCTGGCACATTGAATTGTGATCGAAGGCTTCAGAACTGTTGAACTATTTTTCTTGCATCCTAACATAACATCAAAGATTCAACCATGTGATGCTAAAACTATTAAAGCGCTAAAAAATTGCCATAAACTTTTTTATTCTAACATTTTGGAAGGCTATGAGCAACAAATTTTGAAAAAACAAACATATTTAACGCTAATAATTTTATTAATGCGGCTTGGAACATTGGTGAGAAGATAACAACTATTGCAAATTGTTTTCGACACTACAAGATTTGGTCAAATGTAGATATTAATGTTGAACCAAAAGTTAGTGAAGATGAAAGAATCAACTGATTGCATGAAACTATTTCAAGTCTGCGCTATAAAAATGTGATGGACGTCGAGCATCTTTTAAACTATTCTAGTGAAAAATAACGCGACAATGGAATCTCCTACTAATGAATATAGTATTCAAGGGATGATCAATACATCTATCAATGATTATGATGATGTAGGTGATAGCTGTTTTTATTAACGATTTCTTTAAAAGAGGCATTTCAAGCCGTCGTAACTTTGAATAATCACTTTATACAAATGAAAAAAATATTCCAAATATAGTATATGCATAATGCATATATTTTGACAAAGAGTTAAAATGAAAAGAAATGTCATCATTTGTTAATTTGTATTATTCTGGATCTAGCAACACTGAATCATTCTGCAACTTAGAATTCCATCTCAATATTGAAAACAGATGAAAATTGGACGTGTAGGAGAAGGCTACATGCTGAGGTCAGGTTCCATATGCAGTATTGACTCCAATTGCCCGGTACAACGTATAAGATTTTAACTTATTTTTCTTCTTAAATACAGTCAAATGCTATCTAATCCCATCAACCAAACACAGCAAGTGCCCAGTGAGTTCTCAAGATGCATATGACATTCAATTGATGTTCAGAGAACGATACTTATATAATCGAACAAGCATGAAAAAAAAATACAAATTTCAATTTAATAACCTACAATATGATACCACTGGCGATTGTTATATTGTGCCACTCAAAAAAGAGAGATCATATGATTCATATTTGTGCTTCAACATGTTGACATTAGAACTGCAGAATAAAAGCATTTGATACGGCCATATTATGCCTTGCCTTTTCCAGCTTGGAGAGACTGAATTCTTTGTTGTACCTTAAAAATCTGCGAAGGCAAAAATATAAAAGGAAACATGGCGATTAAATATTAAAAGAAGCAGGTTTCGAATCTATAGCAAAATAAGTAAGAAACAACCACATGAGAAGAATGCTAAACTAGTTTAAGCTAACTTTCTGATTGCGGGAAATGGGAGAATGATATCTTTTAACCTTTTCTAGTATTGCAATCTGATGTAAAAGTTACAAACAAAAATGTGACCGTACAAAGAACCAACAAAAATGAATGAAAAAAAAAAAATAGAAAAGAGAAAAAAGCAAAATGCAGTAAATGAGAGATCAAAAAAAAAAAAAAAAAAA
>CAIGRT010165041.1:0-10005 GCA_903798405.1 Fraxinus platypoda | reverse complement strand
TTTGGCTGTGTCAGTGCCCATTGCATTGCCCATATTGCCAGTGGCCGCATGTAACAAAGAGATCTGTAGTGCCCATCAAAGTTCCAGGCCTCCGGCGTCTGGAA
The DNA here is from genome assembly GCA_903798405.1 of Fraxinus platypoda. Taxonomy (NCBI): domain Eukaryota; kingdom Viridiplantae; phylum Streptophyta; class Magnoliopsida; order Lamiales; family Oleaceae; genus Fraxinus; species Fraxinus platypoda. The sequence goes on along the minus strand of CAIGRT010165041.1, from coordinate 9,901 downwards.
ACCGTAGCTGCAAAAGCACCAATAGTAGTTCAATAAGAATCTCGTTATCAAAGAATTGTGACAAAATTTGTTCCCTAAAGTCTCAATTATAGCTAAAAGCATGCCCCTTCCACAAGTCCAGTGAGCAACTCGCAATAAAATGAAGTTCAATAACAAACATGAAACTTTGCTAAACGCTCAGTGACTACCAGAGTGTTTTATCTGATATTTTAAGTTCAACACTAGATGTTCTTCCATGTTTGGAGAACTATCAATCTTGAGAACAGAACAAATTCAAATTCAAACTCACCCTTGACCTTCTTCAGACCAAGCAACCTCGTATATGCCAACTGCAGTGTTAAATGCCGTTTCAACCATGTTTTCATGAATCATGGCTGCGGCAACAGCATATGTAACCCCGCTCCATATTTCCCTCGATTGCATGGTACACATATCCGGTTCCCCACTGGGTAGCATCCCATTTGCTGCCCCTCGCCTCCCATCCTTTATCTTCATCACATTGAAATCATAAACCTTTTCGAGTGCCATTTTTGCTTTTTCTTCATCTACAATGGGTAAAAGGCCACAAGCTCGAGCATACCTACAAAATAGTTTCTTAAATAAGTGATTGTCATAAAAAAGGAAAGATCTTTCATACCTTCCAACTGTACATGCTTGTAGTAAGCCCAGACAAGGAAAGTTCACTATTTTTTCTTCAGATTTAAGAGAACTAAATCAACCTGCTACTTTTGCTACGTACCATTGTCCAGCCAATTGATCAGCTTGAATGGATGAGCTTGTAGAACTACCACTATTATCGTAGTTAAAATAAGAGCCATTCCATAACTTTACATCATACACCTTTTTTGCTTTCAAAAACTTAAACCAAAAATAATCCTCAGATTCCGTATCTCCAACTTCACGAGCAAGGGCTGAAGTAGCCTGCAAGGCTGCAACCCACAGCCCACCACAATATGCACTCACACCAGATACAGACCATGTATCATACGTCTGGTCTGGAAACCCTTCATTTTCTATCATTCCATCCCCATCTTTATCAAACTGGTTCATATAAGCCATTGCAACATAAACAGATGGCCATACGGCTTTTGCAAAGTCTTTATCCCCAGTGGCAACCACATCTCTGTAAACTTGTAGCACAAATTTTGGATTTAAGTCTTTCCACCTATCTGTATTGTGCAAATTATAGAAATTTACTTGAAACCACGGATCATTCATTCCAATATCGTGAGGAACGGCACCAAGAACCTTTCTCTGGACATATGTTCCATCTTGTAGAAGTGACATCTTACTGGGATCATGCATCATAACCGCGGCTGCAAAGTCTCTTTGTATGCTAAGTTCGAGTTTTGGGAATAACATAATCAAGGCAAATGATGCATAGAAATGGACATCATATGTGTTACACATGTGATATTCAATCCCTTCAAGATAGAGAAATTGACCCACATTTTCCTCTCCTTTCTGCAGTAGCTTCGTTCCCAATGCAGAAGGCGTTGATATGGGAGTCTGAATCTCCTCAAGTGTTGAAGCCATCCTTTCAAGAATCTCAATAGCAGTGTCATTTTGCTGGAATGGATTGTTTTTAATTCCAATACAAGTATTGGATCTGTCAAGGGAAAACTTTCTTTCTCCAATGTGTGATATACTATGTATTGGTGGAGATCCATCTAGAATGGGAAAAAGAAACAACAAACAAAGAATTAGCTTAATCCTATCACCCTTGGGACATAAATTTCCTTTTGCAACATACCTGTCCATATTGTTCCCCCCGAATTAAGGTAGTAAAGCTCATTGAAAAGAGTGGGTGGGTACCTGCAGCAGACCGCGTGCAAGTATGAATTTTGTACTCAAGCAGTCAGCATAATAAAATGAAAGCTTATTGTTGAATTGCCTCGTCTAAAAGCCTAAGCTTTTAGAGAGGTGATAAATTTATTTATTGAAATCCTATCTTGAACATTCCCCTCCGCATGCCGCTCAGGTTTTTATTGTTTATTTTTTATCCAAAGGCTTGACACGTGTACAATTTTCATAAATAGATGATGGAAAGACTTGAACTCGGTATCTTCATTGGTTGTGATACCATGTTGAACTATTTCTTCTAAAAGCTTAAGTCGTTAGAAAATGGGACACATTTGTCTAAGTAAATTTAATCTTAACAGTTACCATTCAGGAAGTCCCTTGTCTTCAAGAATAGGTCTTTGCCATGCTTCGATTTGTGACTCCCAGTTGTGATGCTCTAAGTTTCAGTAAAAGAACACAAAATATAAAAATAAAAAAACATAAGGTTTCAAATAAAAGTTTCCGAAATGTATATTAAGAAAGAATCTTCCATAAATACATTGATCATGAGCAAAAGGAGACGAATTTAAATACATTTGAGTGACTGAGACACAGGAACATGCATGTATTTAAGGAATGTGATAAATTTTGAGCTCTAGTCGAGACATTACCACGAATAGCATCATGTGCAATTTTTGATGCCGAGTTACCAAGAGTACCGTAGAATTTGGCGTATCTCCTGATCAAGAAGTGAATTTATTCAGGCAATGGAAAAGAAGCATCCTAGTATGTAACTTGGATGAACAGGCAATAGGGTACTGGCCTGTGATAAATTCTTCCACCCGGAAAGTTTATTTCTGGGCAGGCCCATGCCAAGGAAAATGAAACTGTTTGTACCGTATCTGCTGGAATAGTCAGAGAACATGCAATGGCCGCTCCAATGAGTGAACCCGGTTCAGAGGGGACTGACATTTCTTCAGAATTCAGGCGGTCAAAGGATCCATGCTAATATAAATAACGATGTCAATTATATAAATAGGAACTGGGGAGAAAGAAAAGGCATACAAATAAATGAAAACCTAGCGCTACATTGTATTTTACACAAAACTTTATCAAATTAAATAGGTCTGCCTTTTAATCAGAAAAATGCATTGGAAAACTCGAGAAGAGGAAAACATTTGGTTGAAAACGACAAGGAAGTCAGGAAGACCAGTAGATTGATGTGCATGAACCCAACAACAGAATCCATGACAAGTATGAAAGCATGTATGCCTACCTCTTTTATTTCATGCCACATTTCTCTTGCAGAGTTGCCCTGGGAGTTTCCAGCTATTATAAAACAGGGGCACTCACTAACACGAACTACATCGGTTTCTTCTGCTGCAATTGCAAAAGTTACTGAGGGCTGCCCATTTGCAGTCCTGCAAAAGGAATTAGAGAACAACAGGGGAGATATATCACAATTATTGGAACCATACAATTTACAAGTCTAAATATTTTGCTTCTCCAAAAAGAATAAGAGCATACATATGGTGCAAGAGAACTCCACGAACGCCATCCTCCATGCTAGCAAAACATTTTTATTCTAGATCAGACTAGATAATGTAAGTTAATAAAAAAATTGACAAGAATTATTAAAATAACAATTTAGTATTGATAGAGCTGCAAATTTGGAAAAGCTTCTCCTCTTAAGTACCGTGGCATTAGTTAACTGACATCTTAAACAATCAATCAAATTACAATATTTGAAGGTGATAAATGCAACCTTACCCAAATTTTGAGTTGAAATGGTTACCAGAAAATCCAGAATCCCCACCAACAGAATTCTGGAAGAAGAACAATTGTCAGAAATATTTTGTGGACAGCACGCTAACCACGAAATTAAAATGATGAGAGAATTACTGTACATGGAACAAAAAGGTAAGTTGAAATGTTAATTCTTTCAAGAATCATTGGAACCAACTTAAAAAAGAGTACATACCGCCCATGTGAAAAGCAAAGTGACATCTGCGGCTGTCTTTCCCAAATTAGACAACTGAAGACAATCATAGTAGATTTTTTCATAAAAATGTTATACAATGCCTTTCTCTGAGTGTATGTGTGCTGGGGAAGGGGGGGTGTTTGAAGTTTTGAGAAGTTTTGTACCGTGTAAGTAAATACTGCCACAGGGAAGCTGCTCTCTTTGTAATTATGGGGAATAACAGGAGAAATTTGACGACATACTATTTTAAGTGCTGGATCAGGTTCTCCTGCATTAAAGAAAAAATGTGATGCTAGAAATCTATGATATGGGACATGAACTGTGAATGTATCAGCAAATCACAAGATTACCATCATATACAGTCCAAGCCCTCGGGAATAATGCATGGTATGTGGAACTTTGTCCACCCAGATTCCAGTCCCAAGATCCTATCCCAGAAGCTGAACTATCACTGTTTATCCACATTATTTCAGAGAAATTTACACGTTGATTCTCTCACACAATATTTGCTTACAGAGAAAAAAGGCGGGGTGGGGGGGGGGGGGGGGGGGGGCATCACTCGAAAGCATTATTAATTTCACATATCAAGTTATCTGGAAAAACAAATTAAAAGTACATTCTTACTTTAACACTTCCAGACTCTTTGGGCATAGCACACTAGAATACTTTTCCCCATTTGGACGTGAAACGAATATCTGCAAATTTGGAGAAACAGTATAATGCAATCATTAGTAAATAAAACTTAGCAATAGAAATGCAACCGAAAAACTATCTTTTGTCAACCACACCATTTCAATGGCATATTACTGATTATTGAATTTTTCACGTTCTGTTTATGTAAAAATAATGTGGTACTCACAGTTCATAGACTAGCAATGTTTCACTAGATGTAACTAACGGTGTCACATTATCGCTTCAATGGTGGTATGCTTGTAAAAAACTTGTCATAATGTAACAAATATAATTGGAAACGTCCTTAGAACTAGGTCAACTTACAGAAAATTGGTTTGCCAAGATCGGTTTTTCTTCACATATTCTAGGGAATAGTTGCCAACGCATAAATTCGCCTTTTAAACTTCTCCCGATACTTCCTGCTCTGAAAATTGTCTCCAATCATATACACATATATCAGTTTCGGTAGCACGGTTAAATTGAATATCAGTGATATCTTATAAGGAACCATCGTTACACATTGCAGGTTATTCTTAGAAAATTGTCCACAGTTACGCAGATGAATACCATGCATAATAGAGAAACATGTGTGCTTTTTTGCTTCACTTTGAAGGGAAAAAGAGTATAAGAATGACAGCTCTTCAAAATAATGACTCAAATTTGTGCTTTCTTATATAATCTTGTTTTACTTCTTCATGAGAAGGATCAACTTAAGAAAATATATTTCAGAATTCTGCCACAAGGGCAAAAAACTGTCCAAGATACCAATCTGGAAGAAAAAAATCCCTATATTGCACTTCAAAAAGATACCAGAAGTGATTAAACAAGGTCGCATATACCACATCTTAGTAGTTTATTTGGAAAAATAACTGGAAAGTTGTTGATCCATAAAATTCTATTATGGATTACGTCATCTAACAGAAAACTAGTCAGATTCTGTATTGTTGCTGCCTTTTGCTGAATCTTGAATGAATCCTCTACTTGCAGCGTAGAAAGAGAGAGTATAGCATACATACCCAATACCACCTATTGGAATCCCATGGCAAGATGTTGTATGGCGCTTCGTAAAAGGATCTAGAAAACAGTTCTGCAAGAACAGGAGAAAGATGCTCTTACCAACAGATCTGCCAATTCAAGTTTAAATTCTATAATAGAGGAGAATTTACCTTTCCTCTGATTTTTTCCTCTCTGAGATACCGCCACAGCCTATAACCTATTGGAGCCTATGGAGAACCGAAAAGAAGCTATTACAGGAACAGATACGCAGGATAAAAACTCACAACTAGAGAGAATGAATATTAGACTGTTAACTGCGGGACCACTAAAGGCAACAATCTTGTTCATTTCCATGTTCCGCAGCTATTTAAGTTGTACCTCACCAAGTAAACATAGTAGGACAAATCCAAGAGAAGTTTGGGCAATATTTTGGAGACAGAACCTTGATGCTAACATGTAATAATATTAAATTCCCGATGGAGAAAATTCCGAAGAGGAGAAAACTTCTAACTGTAAAGAGGGATATTTGGTTCACAGTTCAAGTACAATATTTCTTGTTTGGTTCAACTGAAAAAGATGAAAAGACATCATATAGTTCTTATACTGCTGAGCTCAAATCCAAGCTTGAACAATGTTCAACTCCATACTTCTTGGCACAAAGACTTCTTTTAATAAAAGGAAACTGTGGAGACGGCCACAGCCCCAAGGGGCAATAGCAGTATTAAAGTTCAGAAGAATACCAGAGTGATTTTTTCTCTCAAAGTCAGACCAAATTCAGAAAGGTTTTGCTCCTCGTTATTAAGTTTTCGTTTCCAAGCTAGGGATGGAGGCCTACTGGGGTCAACTTTGACCTGGAAAAATCACAATGAGAAGGAAAATAACAAACAAAAGAGAAAGAAACGGTATTCAGTAGAGCCATGTAACAGGTTAATGCAACAACCGAACAACCTGATTTATAATCAGGCATCAAAGAAGTAACTTTGTTCATCTAATCAGTATTCTTCAAACCACAAGTTCATCAGAAGTCAAAGATAAAAACTGCTTAAAAAATAGACAGGATTCAAATAAACAAAAGCAAAGAACAGAAAACAGGCAAATGAAAATGGCCAGGAAAGATATACAAGGGGCCACAGCAAAGTGTGTAGACAACCTTCAATGCGAAAAACAGAGAACACCGAAATGTTTATAAATCCTACGGCATTCGCTAATACGCTTCAGATGCAATTTGAACAGTATTGAAGATTTCTTCAATCCTGAGCACAAGGCTGTTGGACAGATCAGAGCAAGTCATGGCACATGTCATGCGTAGCATACAAAATTCTCATAATTGAGTCTCAATTTGTTGGAGCATTGTGAAGCTTATTTCAAAATTTGGAAACCGGTGAAATAAATAATCAGACAAAAGAAGAAAAACTCAATTAAAATATACACGGCATTTAAAAGCACTGGGATATGGTAATTCATCTGACACCAAGGCACAAATACATTTTGATTAGAGAAACCATATACAAACCGATTTCACGACTTTCAACGTGTAAGGTGTGGAAGTCATGGTTGATGAGCATCCTAGTCATGCTAAAGAACCTTCATGACAGCGAAACAAATTTATTGGACTTTGGCAACATTTCAAGGGATTATTTTAAGTTCACAATCAATATTTCTTTTAGAAAATGGTTTAACGAGAGACAGTATAAAAAAATAGATTTATTTAGCCTCTTTAGTTCTTCAAACAGAAATATAGAAAAGAGAGGCTTGGCTACATGCCTCACCGAAGTCATGTTATCACGGTTCACTAGATGAGCAAAGGTTATGTTTCCTCTAATTTGATTTATATACTTCACTGATTTTATGAGAAAAAGAAGCTACGATTTCGCCCCAATACCTCACAAGAGGAGGGTGGACAAAGAGCACGTTAAATATAAAAAGAGAAAAAGGGAAACTCTGTGAGTCTGTGGCCTACCTCATCACTACTGCAATTAGAAGATTCTTCTTCTCTATTGTCAAAATCGTTGTCCCGCATGTTTCCTGCATCAAAGCCATTGTCCAACATTTTTCCTGCTGCAACATGGATGAGAGACAATTTTATTATATTTCTAATCAAATCATTATGATAAAATAATCACAAACCAACATTTTCCTGCTTCAGTAAGAGTGAGAGACAATTTAATCGTATTTCTAACCATTATCTTTGGGATAACATAATCACAAATAAATTTTATAAAACATGATTCATTGCAGTGCTGAGGCTCTTACTTAAACAGCAAACCTTAACTGCCGTGAACATACATTGCCTTGTGTATCTTGTACTCGAATAGTTAACACTGCATCTTCAATATAATTAATTTCATAATTAAAAGTATTATTTTCAAAAGCACCCGAGGCTTATGCTTTGAGGTATGCCTCATGACAAGGTATTCATTAAGAGCCTCAAAGCTTGTGCCTTGAGTTACAGAGGCGTATGGTTCAAGGCAAATGCCTTAGGAAGCTGGAGGTGTGCACTCCTTAGTGTTTCATCGTTTGAGCTTTTTTGCTTTCCTAATCTTTTTAGTTAGGTTTTTCAGTCTGGAATGTTTTTACGGTTCTTTGCACTGTTTGAACCGGGGATGGAGTATTAAACTTTTTTCTTTCAATCAATTCCAAAAACAAGGAAAAACTTTTCTTCTATCTATTTATGTGCCATAGTTAAAAATCAAAACTAACTTTGTTGCTTAAAACTTTTGGTTCTTGTTGTGGATTAGTGGTTATATTATGTGATCACCAGTTTGCAATAAGTTTTTAGTCCAAATTATACTTTTAACTCTGTTGAAATGCTTTACAATGAATTTTAGAAGATCATGTCTATAATTATCTTATGGCTATTATTATTTTGTTTTGTTTTTTTAAAATTTATACGAGCTTTACACCTCAAACTCCTCGAGGCTTACACTCTTGCAGATTCAAATGCTTTGTACCCTATTCAACCTTTCTAAATAGCGATTACATGTACAGTCCCTTTACAGATTGTTCTTTCAATAAAAACACACACAAAAGTTATAAAGCGACATTCTCAAAATCTTTGATCCCAAATCCAAACTCGGATAAAAAGAAAAAGAAAATATTCTAGATTCACCCATAAAGCAATTTTCTTTGAGAAACTAAAACCATTTACCGATCACAAGCAAAACTACTGCTAAAAACAGAACAAACCAAATAAAAAATTGCAAAATACACGGAAACCCATTGTGAGATTAAAAATCTGAAAATTACACCATTAGATCCCAATTCAAGTAATCACTACTAACTTCGAATATTGAAGAAATAAAAAAAATGAATTCAGATAATAAAACCGTTGATCATTGATTCAGTGAAAAATGGTTTGCGTAACTTAAGCGTTAAATACAATGCATGGAGAAAGAAGAACTCGACGGGATCGTAGAGAAACGAACCTGAGAGCAACTGCTGGAGGTTTTGCAGTGAATTGAGAATCTAATATTGGTGGAAATGCTAACTGTCGTGCGTCATAGTACAGTAGGAAGATATTAATAGTCAAAGATCCCTTTCATTGGTTGCGATTTTAAAGTAATTTCTAGTCCTTCAACTTATGGATACTTTGCATATATACCCTCTCAAATTCCCAATCCTTTTGCTGTCATTTTCACTTTTAGTTACGGCTTTCGAAAAAGCCTATTAAACTCCTTTCTATTCAATGAACTTTCAAAACAAAGGTATCGGTCTAGGGATGTCGAACAACGAGCTTTCAAAACATAGGCATCGGACTAGGGATGTCGAAAATTTTCACTTTCGATCCATCCCGCATTGTCCTGACATGAATTGAATGTGAACAAATATCATGGTCCCATTTCGAACTCTTCGAACCAGCCCCTGAAATATTTTTTTTAGTTCCTACAAAAGTTCAATTTTCATTTTTTAAACAACTTTTTAAAGCTTTTATTTTTTTGTATTATTTGTCAAAAAGTACTTTTTAACAATAGCCAAACAGCCAATAGAAAAGAGCTTTTTACCTTTGAATTGTAAATATGTCTTCTGAATTACAACATGTTGACCCCAAAAAATGAACTCAACAGATGCTGAGCCTACTCTTGCCACGTCAGTACGGATCCGACACGTTTCTACCTGAATAAAAACGGTAGTTTGACTGTAATGAACGTGGGAGGCACTTTCCGGCAATAGACAAAAGTGTTTGGGCTCCGGTGATATGATTCGAAGGCAATCACGCTATCAATGATAACCAAACCGAGAGAATCAAGAATCAATGTCTTCTTTCATCATGGAATATGTGGAAGGATAGATATGATAAGTAAATGTTTTTTCTTCTTTCCAAGAGTTCAAGTGTTTGTATGAATATATGATTATATATTTTCGCCCTTTTTTCCTTTCGAGTTACATGAATAACTTATTCATATTATTTTGGCTGACGTAGTGATCGTTGGATCAGAAACACGTGTCCTCATCTCCCTTATTGGGACGTCG
>CAIGRT010164987.1:0-10311 GCA_903798405.1 Fraxinus platypoda | reverse complement strand
TCTCGAAACTTTCTCTTCCATGCCCACACCACATGTCGTTATTTTCCCACATGGTTGTGGGGAGTTGGATGTAACAGTTGACAAGAGTGGTGGGTACAATTGGTAGTTTTGTTAACCAGTTTAAACGCAAAGTTGGTCCTAGTAATATTTCTTAAAGAGTAAAATTTAGGGCTTGAATGTGGATCTAATAGTGACACTTCAATATATTGTTAGATAAAGAATGAGCCAACATATTACCTGTATGAAAATTTTTGGTGCATAGTATTAATTTACTTCTTTGTTCACATTCAAATAAAGAATGCAAGAATAGGTTGTATTGCACACCATCATTTGTAAGGTAGAAAATCTAGGAATTCTATTTGACCTCCTTATGGAACTAACTATTAATGTGTATATATCACCACTCACTATCTTGTCCCAAACAAAGTGAATCAACTTCAATGTGTTTCGTCCTCTCACGAAAAACTGGATTGGACGCAATATGTAGAGCAATCTAGTTATCATAGATCATTGGAATAGGGATAGAAGGTGAGAGATTGATTTCTTGAAGAAGTGTTGCAATCATGTCAATTCACTAGTAGTATGAGCCGATGTCCTATATTATGCTTCTACACTTGACCTTGCTACTATAGTTTGTTTCTTACTTCTCCAAAAGACAAGATTACTACCGAGAAAAAAATAGAAACTAGTAGTGGATCTTCTATATGATGGAGACCCTGCCCAATCTGCATCTGTAAACCCCTCTACTCTAATATGTCCATTTGGTTTATACAATATTCCAAGAACTGGAGTCTTTTTCATATACCGAATAATACATATCACAACTTCCCAATGAGAAACCCGAAGAGCATCCCAGAACTGACTAATGACACTAACTGCATAGAAAATATTTTGTCGTGTGATGGTAAGAAATTCAATTTTCCAACTAAACTACGTTATTTTCCTGATTATCCAAACGGTTTTCCTTCATCCTTTAAAAGCTTCACATTAGGATCCATGAGAGTATCGACTGGACAAGTTCCAAGAAAACATATCTCATCTAACAGGACAAGTAAATATTTTCTTTGAGATAAGTTAATACCTATCCGAGACCTAGCGACGTCAATATCGAAGAAATGTCAAAGTTCGCCTATTCTTTGGTCTGAAAATATTTTTGTAGAAACTGTTTCAACCGGAAAATCCCATCTGCATCATCACCAATGATTACAATATCATCTCCATAAACTACATGGATAACATAGCCTGCACCAGTTTGTAGATGAAATATTGAATCATCTGACACTTTTGAAGACCAAATTTCAGAACAACTTAAAAAATGTTAAGAGGTTTATTATTAGAAGTTTATTATTTACAGCTAATTAGTTACTAGTTTCCTTGTAAATGATAGCTAGCTTCCATGTATACTTTGTATCCTTAATTAGTCTTATAACATTCTATAAAGCAAAAGCAATATACACGAGAAATATATTCCGCAAAATTGGCATGGTATCAGAGCCTTAAAATTACTTACTCGTGCGTGTGAATTGTGGTGTTGGCTCTCTGTTCATAGTAATTGGTGGTCGATGTCTCAGACAGCCATTGGCAGGCTGCAATCGCCTCTCTGTTCATAGTAATCTCCGATCGGAGCTTGCGTCTCGGGCATCATCGACGACCAGTTCTCTGTTCTCGTTGGCATCCTCTGCTTATTTTTTTCAACAAATGGTAAGGTGACAGATGGGGTCACAGCCCTTGGTGGCTTAGATCGTCGAGTATAAACTTGTAAAGGTTGAGGTGGTTCCTCATGAGAGAAGGACGACTCTGGTGCAGTAGATAAGAGATGAGCTTGGTTTTGGAGAAATACCAACCGGTGGATTTGGAACGGGTAAGCTAATAGGATCTTGAGTAGATTTGAGAGACATACTATGATGAAAGAAATAAGGTGTAGGCTCGTAGTGTCACATCTGCACTTACAAAATATCGTTGTAGAGAAGGATTGGGGAGATGACCAAGGTAATGACCAGGTCTAAAGTAATGAACATAACACACCCAAAAACTTTGAGAGGTAACGAGTATTTTGGAGAGGAGGAAAACAAAATGGAGATGCATCGTTCAAAATAGAGGACGCCATGTGATTAATGAGATAGCATGCAGTAAGAGCAGTATCACTCCAAAAATGTTTAGGGACATGCATATGACAAAGAAGAGCGTGAATTACTTTTAACAAATGACAATTTTTGCATTGTGCAACTTCATTTTGTTATGGAGTATGTGCGCAAGATGTTTGATGAATAAAGTCTTTGGAAAAGAGATATGATGCAAAAAAAAGCAGATATATTCTTTGGCATTATCGGATCCCAAATATGGATTTTCTGGTTAAATTAAGTTTTAATCAAAGTACGAAAGACTTGATATATAGAAAGTAACTTAGATCGATTTTTAATTAAAAATAACCAAGTCATATGAGAATAATTATCCACAAAAGTGACAAAATATTGAAATTTATTAGAGGAAATATTGATTGGTCTCCATACGTCAGAATGAACTATCTCAAATAAACTAGAAACACAACTTACAGGAAAAGACACAAGGTGACGTTTGCTAAGCTGACAAGCTTCACATTCAAGGGAGGTTACATTACGAAGACTCGAAAGAGAAGGGTGGCAAAGACAACAATGTCACTGCATGGGTGAAACAGAAGATTGGATAGCTCGAAAAGGAGAGACGGGTGAAAGATTCTTGTAATACAAGCCACCAACTTCATGCCCTATACCAATAATACTCTTCGTCTTGCGATCTTGAAAAACATAAGGATAAAATGTTACATAACATTGAAGAGTTGTGGCAATTTTGCTAATAGACAATAAATTAAAGGGAAAGTCAGGGACACGAAGAATAGCCGACAAATCAATATTAGGACTAAGATGGTCACTGCTTGAGCCTACAACACTAGTTTGGGGACCTTTAGCAAGAGTGACACATTTAGCCCTTATTTGGTCCCCGTTACATTTCTATCTCTTATTTTCAATCACACATTTTTCAATAAAATAATATTACACGCAACCAAAATTTTTCCTTATTTTTTAACAACACGTTCTCCATCAAAATACTATTCTAAAATGCATTTTGAGCAAAAAAAAAAAGGGGCTCAAACATGCTCTTAGTCTTTGTTCGGGTTTCATTTTTCAACTAAAAAGTTACTTTTCAAGAAATGATTGATGGATAAGTGAGTAATACTTGTGGATCCTGTGGATTGTATGGTTAAAGTTTTACTTTGAAAAGTAACTTTTAGTAAAAAAAAGCAGAAACCCAGAAAGAGACTGCGCTTATACAATTTATGAATTTCTTTTGAATTAAGGTCTTGTATGCAACATCATGTTACTAGTGTGTGGACCATTGCTTTTCCAATGATAGCATATAGATTTGAACTCAAGCATCCGTAGAATGTAGGTGCAAAATATTTGATGAAATGATTGGCAATTTGGTTGAATAATATGGTATGGGTATGGATTCCATGTCAATCCATCAATTTAGTAGTTGACATGGGAAAAACGTGGAATGAAATTGCCATAGGAAGAAGCTAAAGTTGCACGAATATAAAGAGTGGGGCTCACGGTTTTAAAGCAATAAAATTGATTTTGAGGTATAAACCAAGATTTCCAAGGCATGTAACCAAGCCCATTTAATTTATACTCCTTAAAAATACATCTAAAATTATTAATATATATATTTTATGTTTGTGAGATGTATCCACGTATTCATTTCCAAATTTTGGATTTGTATGCACTCTCCGACACCCATACCTGAGTCCAAGCAATGTAGGTATGTGCTGCAACCTTTTGCTAATGAGTTGGCAACATATGAAACTGTCATTTTGTAGAAGAGTTGGAAGTAAAAAGTTCATGACTTTTGTCTAAGATGCATGGATTTAGCTTAGGGAATTCGTGAACTTCATGTGACACATGGAAACATGCCAGCGTGCATTTATGTTTGCTGTTTTGATGAATTTGGGCTTATAGATTAGAACCTAAGTATCTAAAAAAAAATGCTGAATATATCATAAAAGGTAGGAAAGCCATCTTTATCCTAAAATTAGTTAATATTTTCATAAAAGGTAGGGATAATTTTCAGGTTTACAGGTTATGATTTTTTTTTTTTTGTTTGAGCCTGATCATATCAAAGTGCACAATAGTATTCTCGTTACCACATCATTGGAGAGACTTATTCCCCAAGGATGATCAAGAATCTTTTTGATATCGGTGGAGAATTACGATCTTTAGCTTTGAATCTTGACCATGCCGTGATTAAATAACTACTTTCACTTGTGTATCTGAAGGTCCATCTCTAGTTTGTAAATGTAACTCGATTTTTGGATCAGATGCTGTCATAACACGAGAAGATCCATATGGTGGTGCTCAATGGCATGTGCCAGTGCTTTGTTATGTATGGAGCCGTTCAGTGTTATGAAAAGCATTAGATACCAAACTGATCTTCTGTATCCATTTAAGAAATTTTTGAGTCAATCCTTGGTACAGTGTTGGAGGACTATGTAGATCCGTCTTACATAATTATATAGCACCAAGTTTGATCATTTTTTGTTTTCCATCTGCAGTCATCAGGGCCTCGTTTTAACTGCTTGTTCGGGCTGTATCACGCATTCAACTGGAGCAGGCAGGACGCAGTGGGCTAATCAAGTTATCACTACCAAATCATTTTATGTGCATGCATAAGTTGGTTTGTTAGTTTGTATTGTAAAAATACGTGATGATGCTTTATGGAAATGGATACTTATAAGATGCTAAACTCTTTTAATCACAAAGACGGTCTTTGTCCTCTCTATTTTAAGCAGCTTGTAATTCTATTCTAGCTGAAATGTCCAGTTGGAGTTGTGAAACAATTGCCACGATGAAACTGAAGCAGTTCTTATTGTGGTTTTGGTGTAAACTGTGGTATGGTCTTATATATGGATTTTGCTATATGTACATCAAGATTTATATAATGGATACATAATGCGATATGATACTCTACTATTTGCCAATTTAAAACATAATCAACTTTTTTCATCCAATCTTTTCCCTTCACATTTAATCCATTATATACAAATAGCAAAATCCATTTTATATTACTGCTGATATCTTATTGTTATTTCCTCGTTTCCTTCTACAGGCACTTTGTTAACCTTTGCTATTCCCTTGTGAGTAAAATGCTTGTGAGACTAGTTTTATTGTTTTAGGTTAATTTCAATTTTGGTCACTCAACTTTCATGGAAATGTCAATTAATATGCATGAAGTTTGTAACTCTATTAGAGGCATGTGAATGTTAAAATGTATCGGATTGCTAATGGGTCTCAAATTCTAACCTTCCGCTACTTCTTTTATAAATTTTTTTCAAAATTTACTAAAAAATTGATTTTAATCCACATCAAACAGGGGTTGGATTGTACCTTCTCATCATCAGTATGCTATTTCTAGTGGGGTCAACATTACAATCAAATAATTATAGTCAATGAAAGAAGCTAATTGTGGGACCTATGAGGCAGTTCCTCACTTTTTCCTCAAACACGAGAACAACGGATAGAATAGAATATGACAATTGAGAAGGGATGGCTATCACCCGTCAAAGTTTATCTTTCGTTAGAGAAATGCTTAAACATTTCAAAGATAGACGTTTTCTATTAATTAGCCTGGCGTCTCTTAATTTATGCTGTAACTCTCGTATTATATTTTTTTGAGATGACCATTTACACGTACTTAATGAAATAAATTTGGTTTAGAAGAAACTTGTCACCATCAAATTATGCCCTTGTTTGAGCTCCATTTTTTGTTAATAGATTTTGAAATAGTAATTTTTTAGATAATGTAGTTAAAAAGTAGAGAAAATTTAAGTTTACATGTAAAATTATTTTATTAGGAGAATATATGATTGAAAATGGGCTTTGTAATGAAATTTGAGAAAATGAGGTTCAAACAAGGGCTATTGATAGAATTTGTCTCTAAATAACTCAATTTTTTTTATTTTCGAATTTCACTTCAACCCCTCGAAATGAGACTCGAATTCATGTCGGTGATATGATAAGTTTTCATTTTTATCACTTTAGCTAGACCTTAACAAGACCAACAACTTTAGCTATCGCGATACATTTCATGTCTTTGGGTTGTATAGGATCGACCATGACTGATTCTTTTCCTATGGTTCCTATGGCCTTCTAGAGTCATGCATGACCATCTCAAGAAAATTATAAATCATTTTCATATCTTCATCTCTAATTTGAGGTACATCAAGTCCAAGACCTCAAGCCCGATGAATTCTTGTAAACTCTCAAGCTGCAATTTAAAAATTTCTAATTTGAAAACATAATTTTTAAATTTTTAAAGAACTAGAAGCTAAATAAAAGGAAGAGGTTCTATAAAAAATATTAAAATTAATTGTCGTTTCAGAAGTAAAAATTTAAAGACCCGTTTGATTTTTGTTTCAGTTTTCAATTTTGATTTCATTTTTAATTTTCTTTTTTGAGAGTATGTTTTAAGATTGCCGAAAACACGCTTGGTATGTCATTTTGAAAAATTATTTATCAAAATAGAAAATTAGAAAACACATTTGATTTGAAATTTTAAAACATACTATTATGTCATTTTATTTCATGAAATTTGATTATACAGTAAGAGTGTTAATAAATTATCAAATAATATATACATTTTAAAGTTGGTAAATCTTACAATATTTTTTTTGCTACAAAAGTAAAATTAAAATAAGTAATAAATTGAGTTCAAAACATATGAAATAAAAATAAAAATTAATGATGTGGACTGTGAATATTTTTATCTGTGTTCAATTTAAATATATGCTTAGAATTTTTATGATTATTTAGTGTTAATAAATTATCAAATAATATATACATTTTAAAGTTGGTAAATCTTACAATATTTTTTCGCTACAAAAGTAAAATAAAAATAAATAATAAATTGAGTTCAAAATATAGGAAATAAAAATAAAAATTAATGATGTGGACTGAAAATATTTTTATTTATGTTCAATTTAAATATATTCTAAGAATTTTTATGTAAATAATCATTAACAGCTAGAACTAATTTTGTTTTTTATGTTTTGTAATTTTCATTTTTCTATAAATTTCTATAATTTTAGTTTTATTCTTTTTAGAATTTTAGTTTTTTAGAATTATAGATTTTTTTCATTTTTAAATTTTAGTTTTTAAAATATTTAATTTTTAAAATTTTATTTTATTTAACGCTTGTTTTCTATGTTCCAGGTGTTTTCGCAAATTTTACTAAAAATACTCAAAATGTCAAAAAATGCATCTTGAATTTTATGTTATATGTTTATATTTATTTTTGAAAATACATTTTCAGAAATATCAGATCAAACACATTTTCAATAATGTTACTAAAATCGAAACGAATCGTTTGGTTCAACAAGAAAAATTGGGAATCAGACCAAAATTCGATCAGATTATGATAAATTAATCGTTCAATAAAAAATCAATCAATTAACCAAAAAATTGGTAAACTAAATCGAAAATGGGGAACCAACGACGATTTTAACGATTTGATCGGTTCCCAATTTTATTTTATTTTTAAAAAAATTATTATATAATAAAAAGGTTACCTAGAAGATTGACAACCCATTTACCTATTTTCTCATCCTATGAAACTCTTTTATATTCATTTCTTCAATTCCATAATTGATACACTTCAATAAATCACACCTTTTCAATTCACTTTCCAAACTCCAATAAAGTACACTTACTCAATATTATTTATGGCCACACGGTGGATGACTACAAATTAAATTATTCAATTCCTATAGATTGCTGAAACATTTTTTTTTTTTTTAATCTTACAAATTATTTAGCCCTATGTGACAACCATTATTTTTAAGCTTTTTTTTTTTTTTGATAAAAATGAGTTTTGAAATAATAATATTTTGGAGATTACATGGATAAAAAGTAGATTTTTTTTTTTAATTTATGTGTAGAATATTTTATTGTGAGAATGTGTAGTTGAAAATGAGTTCGAGAAAAAAATAGTTTTATTTTAATGGTTGTCAAACAGTGACTTAGTAAAATTGGAATTAGTTTTTAAGCGATCCAACAAATTAAAAACTAGTAAGTTTTATTTTAAAAAATATATATTTGACATATTTGTATTTATTTTGAATTAGTGGTATGAAAATTTTATTATATTGTCAAAATAAAATTAAAATGTTTATAAATGATCATTTATTTATTAACTCCGATTTGTCCCCGAATCGATTCGGTTCTCAATTTGATGCCCGGGTTAGGTTTTAAAGTATTGGTTTTCAATATTTTACAAAACTGAAAACAAAAAGTTAGATGCACCAATTACTGGAAATGAGAAACAACATCACATGGATAAAAAAATTAGAAAGTTATACAACAACATAGATTTCTAAAATCAATCATGCTACATGTACATAATCCTTCACACAATCTTTTACACCTCTTTCACATGGAGAGGGGTCTCACACACAATANAGAAACAACATCACATGGATAAAAAAATTAGAAAGTTATACAACAACATAGATTTCTAAAATCAATCATGCTACATGTACATAATCCTTCACACAATCTTTTACACCTCTTTCACATGGAGAGGGGTCTCACACACAATAAAATATTCGCGCACACTATTCATGTGAGAGAGGTGTATGTACACCTGGTGTACAAACAGCATAATCCTTTCTAAAATTTAATGTCAATAGAATTGCACCAAATGGATGAATAATAATCACATATTTTGTGGCCAATAAGGGAGCAGCATATGGTGCAATATGGATCGCATATAATATTATAGAATCACAATTATACCCTTATCCTTTTTATAAAATAGCAATTATGTCTAGTCCAAATTCTATAAATATGTCCCTTTTCATTGGTAAATCGTATGAAGTCCATTGAGTAAGCTGGTAACATTAGCCATGTATAAAAAATCATTGGGATGACAAAAAAGACAAAGCATGGCACATATTAGTTCACTTGAACTTTCTAAAATAAGACAAAATTCATTTGAAGCCATTCAATCAATAATAAAAACATTTCTACTTTGAATACTGATTTAAAGCAAAGTATACCATATGTAATTTTTTTATGATAATTTCTTTTAATGTAATTCAAATAGAATGATTCAATCAAACTTGAATGAAATTGAGATCGAACACCATATGTTGCTCAAATCTGCACTTGTTTAAAATTCTTTCCAACTTTTTATAATTTTGATGATATAGTTCTTATCTAATGCTTCGATCAAATTTAAACGAAATTGAGATCACACATCATAAGTTGCTCAAATATGCACATGTTATCAATTTCTCCAAAATTTCATAAATTTTCATGATATTTTCTTCTAACGTAATTCCAATATAATGTTTCAATCAATCTTAAAAGAAATTGAGATCGGACAAAAGAAGTTGCTTCGAGTGGTAATTATTTAGGAGTTGTTCTCTTTGTATTTCAGTTTTGTATTTTGAGTTTTAAATTCATTTTGGGTTTTGTGTTTTGAGTGTCTATTTTGAGATTGTTGAAAATGTGTTCTTTTTGGCATTTTGAAAAATTGTTTTGAAAACACTTAAAACGCGTGTTGAAAATTTTGACTTGATTATAACTGAAAACACCCAAAACGTCAAATTTGTCGTTTTGGATTTTCTTTGTAAATTTTTAATTTGTTTTCAAATACGCGTTTTCACTATTTTGAAAAATCGAAAACAGAAAACGACTTTAAAATGGTAAAGAGAATAGACACTTAGTTACTTATAATTGATTTTGTCGTTTTCAGTCCGAATTTATTGATTTCTAAAGAATTTACTCTCGTAAATTATTTTGGATGTATGAATGAATTTAAACAGTCGAGAAATTTTATAGGGATTGCTATATTCAACACTAGTTACATTAGAAGCCTATTCTTTGATAAATTCGTTCTAGGTCAGTCACCAATATGTCAATATTTTGATTTAATTTGGACAGAATATCTGGTATTGGATTTGTCTTATTATAAACAGAAACAAAGGAGAATAGGCTCATGCCTACCGAAGCTGATGCGGAGCCGCGCAAATTAAGACTGGATAGAGAAAGGCTTGCTATGAATTTTATTGTAAGAGGAATTAATCAATCAATTTCTTCAGGCTCTCCCTGAGTGACTTTTTCCTTGTTTTTCCTCTTCTCTTAGGTGTATTAGATACTTTACAAAAGAAGTATACGAGAACACTCATGTGTCCATGCCTGCGAAGCATTTGACGGATAAAAAATCCAAGAAATCGCATGTCAGTATAGGCTTATAGCTGTATGTATGCTAGTGTTT
>CAIGRT010164956.1:0-20194 GCA_903798405.1 Fraxinus platypoda | reverse complement strand
GTGTTATTTTACATATTTAGAGCATGTTTGGTAAAAATTTTCATTTTCTACAGTAAATCAATTCTCATTTTCAACCACATATTTTTCAATTAAATAATATTACACGTAAATTAAAAAAATTTCTTTATTTTTTAACCACATATTTTCCATCAATTTACTATTCTAAAATATATTCTTAAAAAATAATGGGGCTCAAACACTCCTACGTTTTTTTTTTCTTCTAATTTTTCTCTCATGCATAAACACATTTCCTCTCACACAATTTGTCACGTTTGATTTTGCTTTAAGATTAAATTTGTAATCGATTTTGATAAAAGTTAATAAAAATTGTGAACATCTTGAAATATGTGATTGAAATTAATTGTTAATAAACTAAACGGGGGCTTCTTCTCTCTGTCGGGTTCAACCTAATGAAAGACCCATACTCGTAACATTGGTACCCTAGAAGAATTTATGGTAAATTTCCTTTCCTCAATTGCAATAGTCCTTCTTTAGTCACTTTCTACAACCAAAAACACTATTTAAATCGTAATTTTTTATTCTCTAAACAGTCAAACTTATCGATTATGAAAGACTTGTATTTGTTCAAACTTGTGAAAAAGTAGTTGCTTTTCTCGTTTATATCATTACTTCGGCAAAGTTTCAAAGTGTTAAATTTTATTGGAATATGCCCTAACTTTTGAAAATTCTAGATGCTAATATACCTTCTAAATATAAGGTTTGAAAGGAAAATAAAATATGATAAAAACGTCTATTATTGACTTAAATTGACCAAATAATTTTATCGAAAATGATAGATGTGTGTTTACGAAAGTATTGTTTCGTTTGAAATACTGTAAGTGCAAGGTTCCTTAATAAATAGTAAAATTGATTTTGAGTCCAAGTATCGTATCCAAAGAGATTGTACTAGTTCAAATTCGAATTAACTCAATCTTAACTTAAACAATTAAATTTTTTGATTTTTCCTATAATTAAATTGTGAGCTAATAATCTACTTATAAACGCAAAATTTAACTTAATTAAAATAAATGCAAGTTGTATAAAAGCATGGTGATAAAAAAACGTACTAAGATCTCAAATCCTCTTATATTAATTCCCTTTAATTTGAATTTTTCGATTTGACAACACGATTCAAATATGAAGATCAATATTTTTTATTTGTTTTAACAATCTCTCTCGAGTAGAATTAAGCATATTTTTACATGTGATCCGACTATAATTCTATGACGGATGCAAACCTATAAAATGCATTAAAGATTTGTGAATATATAAAGATCACGTAAAGTATAGCAATATATTTTTATCCCCTATCAGATTCTACGACGATTGCACTATTTCTAACTTATTTTCAATCTTTCAAAAGTAAAATAAGCCACAAAACTCATACTACTATTGCGCATATAATCGTAGAGAAAAATAAATCCATGACAATCATTCGATAATTAAAAATGTGCTTTAATATCAAAAATAAAATTCAAAAATTAAAGTTTCATAACACAAGGTTCATTGTAATTCCAACATTAAAATATTTAGCTATTCATAAAGTTGAAATTAAACAAATAAAAATGAAACGGACATTTCCAATAAATTTGACGTGATTAATTTTCCAATTTGTTGTTGCCGTGTCTGCCGTCTCGTGTCTAATTCTCTCAGCCATCTTTTCCCCCTTAATTCTGTCCAAATGCTGGCCGTGTGTGCGCGTCCCTTTTATTCCAATTTCCGCCGCCTTTTCTTTTTCAATTAGGCCAAAACGAGTCCCAAAGAGATCCACTTCAGCTGTCCTGACTGCTGCCTTTTTTTTAATTCCCAAAAGCAGCTCACTATTTCTAACTTATTTTCAATCTTTCAAAAGTAAAATAAGCCACAAAACTCATACTACTATTGCGCATATAATCGTAGAGAAAAATAAATCCATGACAATCATTCGATAATTAAAAACGTGCTTTAATATCCAAAACAAAATTCAAAAATTAAAGTTTCATAACACAAGGTTCATTGTAATTCCAACATTAAAATATTTAGCTACTCATAAAGTTGAAATTAAACAAATAAAAATGAAACGGACATTTCCGATAAATTTGACGTGATTAATTTTCCAATTTGTTGTTGCCGTGTCTGCCGTCTCGTGTCTAATTCTCTCAGCTATCTTTTCCCCCTTAATTCTGTCCAAATGCTGGCCGTGTGTGCGCGTCCGTTTTATTCCAATTTCCGCCGCCTTTTCTTTTTCAATTAGGGGTCCCCAAAGGAGTCCCCCAAAACGAGTCCCAAAGAGATCCACTTCAGCTGTCCTGACTACTGCCTTCCTTTTTTTTTTTTTTAATTCCCAAAAGCAGCCNAAATGCTGGCCGTGTGTGCGCGTCCCTTTTATTCCAATTTCCGCCGCCTTTTCTTTTTCAATTAGGCCAAAACGAGTCCCAAAGAGATCCACTTCAGCTGTCCTGACTGCTGCCTTTTTTTTAATTCCCAAAAGCAGCCAACTTTTCTCCTTGGAAAGAGACTCAACTTCTTGAATTTTTATTCCAATTCAAATTAATCTAAGCACGCTTTAATTCTTATTGATTTTCTTTCCTCACATCCACTTCCTCAATATCTCCGGAAGCGTTGGTGGTGAAGAAATTAGTTACCGCGGTGGTGGAAGAAGGGGGCATACTATAGCCCAATAAATTATCTGTGTCGATTCTCAAGTACTTGTGGGAGGGAAAGTTGCAGTCTGTTTGATAGTCCTCCGAGCTACCCTCTAGAAAGTCGTGATAGAGAATTTAGACAATTTGATCGTGGGGACAATGAAGGACTTTTGGGGTTGGTGCTGGAGGACTTCTACCAATTGGTGGTGGTGGTGGTGGTGGTGGAGGGTTAAAGGAGATTATTTTTCTTAGGGGTTGGTTGATGATTGAGTATTATTTATTCGTTCTTGGAACACTTCCAAGCCAATGTACCATCAAAATGCTATTTCGACACTAAATATGAACCACTCGGGTCTTTTTTCAGTTGCAGGTCTCCAATTTCCATCTTTTATTTAATATTTAATAAAAATAATAATAGATGCACCTTAATAAATGATAGTTAAATCATTATAGTGAGTGTATCTCTTGGGCACTATAATTATTAAGTCTTATTTTTATTTTACTTTGCTTGTTTATTGAATCTGTTAAATTGTATTTATAGAAGCGCTCCAGGAATTTTATGATGTGATTATGCCGTACTTGAAACCTATCTTGATGAATGTTATTGAAAAGTTTAACTGCATGCTTCGTGTCAAAGCCATGGAATGCATTAGGACGGTTGGAAATGAGAAGTTGAAAGAGGATGACATGCACGTAAATAACAAATAACTTAGTATTACCATCATTTCTTATTGAATTTAATATATTGCTCCTTATTACGGGGTAATCAATTGTTAGTTCGTTGATTTCTTTTAGTTCTTACTTCATTCCTTTATTCTTTATAAACAACAATTGTTTTCTTTTTTTAACTAGCTTATGGATGTTTTTCATGTTTACAAATAAATTTCTCGAATATTTACATATTCTTATTTTTAACATTAACCAAATTCTCATAGTGTTATTGAATTCAGTAGACAAATACATACTTCTTGTTGTCGCGGAATGTTGATATCACTCCACATTACTTGAAAACGCAGCATCAGCGATGAAAAAAATTACCAACGGAAAATTCAATAACACTATGAGAATTTTACCTCGTTTATTAGTTGAATTTATTAGGAATTTATTTGTGATTTTCGTGTTTTCAAGGTTTTATTGCATAGTTGTCACTTGTCATTGACTCATGTCGTGAGATGTTTGATCTCCTATACCTAGCAAAACCATCATGCAATCCCTATTTTTGCAATATTATGGCGAAGACTAAATTCTAATGTATAATATTTAACAAGTTATATTATAATAATAACAAACCTATTAAATTCGTTTCATACATCTTTGTTCACAATTCCTTACAAGCCCCACTATATCTACTGAATTCGTTATATAATTTAAAGTACAACTCATATTATATTAAGAAATCTAAACTAAGGGGGGCTGTGTGTGACAAATGTGTGATTAAAATTAAAGTTTCATCTATTTAAAGTTGATAAAATTTCAGTAAAATTTTGTCAAACAAGCACTATATATGTTAAATTCTCCGTGAAATTGATTTAAATAAATAACATTCAAATTACAATCCAAATGTCGTTGGATCATGCACATTACACATATAAGTTATAGCTGTAATTTCGAGTTTTCATACATATCGCTTGAGGTAGTCTTCCACAGTAGTACACTTAACCTCTGGATAAAGTTTCGATGCTTCTTCTTCATCTCCTATCATAAACCTTGTAAGGCATCCCTCATAGCAAACATCATGATAATGGCTTAGTCCCGCTTGCTGAGCATGGTCGAGAACTGATATAAAATAATTGTACACGTGTTAGGTATTTGATGGAAATAAATCTAATCTGCGTGTGAGGAGACGTGATGAATAGGGATAATTATGTTTTGAGATCGTATGTACCTTTCATCGAGGCTAAAAAATCTTCCTTCGAGAGAGTGATTTTGATAGGAAAATAGAACATATTGAAGATAAGATTTAAATGAGATATATGTGTGATTGTTTCTAACTATTTAAATTTTTAAATCAAGCGATTCATCGAAACGCCAACTTGAACGTACTATTTTCATAGCTGTAACATGAAGAATAACTAAGAGGTCACAGATCGGGTTGTTGAACTAACTTATTTGACTAATATGAAAAGATGTGGGGGAGGTCAAATGAAAGATCCTCAGAGCCAGCATTTGTTCATGTTCTATAGCTAAAAATTTAAATCAAAACCCATAATTAATATGAACTATATATTTCATAGGATTCACAATTTTTTAACCGCATTTATTTATTTATTTATTAAAATCTATAAAAAAATCTAATATTTAGGTACATTAAACATGGGCTTTAAACATGCATTCTTGATTTTCAAGAAAAGTAACACATGTAATCACATCAATGCATACTTTACACTACGGTTGTTACCATACCAAGCGATCCTCTTATCGTATTCGTGTGTCAAGGGTAATGTGATATCCCCTCTCATGCTTCGATCCCACATGTCTATGGTGGAGTGAAGTCAAATGATAAAGAAATAATGGGTTTTTTTAGTTTATATTATAATTATTTCTTAAATGGTTAAGTTTCAATGTATTGACTTCTCTTTGAGATGAGCCCTTTTAGAAGTTTTGAAATTTCTTGAATCTTTGAAAACTCGACTTTGTGAGTTTCAATATAGTAGATTGCCTAATCGAGGACAATATCTCATCTTACTTCTTGCATGATAGTTCTAATCGAGTCCTGAGTCAACACAATTACAATTCTGGGAAATTTAGATCGAGTTGATAGTTGGAAAAAACTATTTAGAATAGATTTTCACTATGTAAAAGAAGTATTAAGTTCATTCCATAATCTATGTAGTTTGTGATATTCATCATTTTGAGAAAGGGTTTCATGTACATTTTTTCACAAAATGTTACCAGGCCGGCAGCTCTTACCTATGAACAATGTAGCGTGCCTTTAATGGTACATTGATACATACTTCTTGTTGTCGCGGAATGTTGATATCACTCCACATTACTTGAAAACGCAGCAACAGCGATGAAAAAAATTACCAATGGAAAATTCAATAACGCTATGAGAATTTAATCTCATTTATTTGTTGAATTTATTAGGAATGTATTTGTGATTTTCGTGTTTTCAAGGTTTTATTGCATAGTTGTCACTTGTCATCCAGTACTCATGTCGTGAGATGTTTGATCTCCTATACCTAGCAAAACCATCATGCAATCCCTATTTTTGCAATATTATGGCGAAGACTAAATTCTAATGTATAATATTTAACAAGTCATATTATAATAATAACAAACCTATTAAATTCGTTTCATACATCTTTGTTCACAATTCCTTACAAGCCCCACTATATCTACTGAATTCGGTATATAATTTAAAGTACAATTCCCTCATATTATATTAAGAAATCTGAACTAAGGGGGGCTGTGGGTGACAAAGCTTCTATAAAAGTTTTAGCAAATTTCAATAAACGCTAGTGAAATGTGTTATTGAAAAATGGATAAAAGTCGTGAGTCTCGTAAAATGTGTGATTAAAATGAAAGTTTCATCTATTTAAAGTTGATAAAATTTCGGTAAAATTTTGTCAAACAAGCACTATATATGTTAAATTCTCCGTGAAACAGTAAAACGATAATTGATTTAAATAAATAACATTCAAAGCACAATCCAAATGATGTTGGATCATGCACATTACATAGATAAATTATAGCTTTAATTTCGAGTTTTCAAACATATCGCTTGAGGTAGTCTTCCACAGTAGTACACTTAACCTCTGGATAAAGTTTCGATGCTTCTTCTTCATCTCCTATCTTAAACCTTGTAAGGCATCCCTCATAGCAAACATCATGATAATGGCTTAGTCCCACTTGCTGAGCATAGTCGAGCACTGATATAAAATAATTGTACACGAGTTAGGTATTTGATGGAAATAAATCTAATCTACGTGTGAGGAGATGTGATGAATAGGGATAATTATGTCTTGAGATCGTATGTACCTTTCATTGAGGCTAAAAAATCTTCCTTCGAGAGAGTAATCTTCTGCAGTTCTTTCCCAATAAGCTTCTCCCATGTCTGAACAACTTCTCTTTGTGAAAGGATATTTTTGGGAGGACTAATGTAGATTGTCTTGTTGAGGGTTCTTGGATCATCAATTGTTTTGATAGTATAGGTTGCTATATCATCTTCATTGTTATATATTGCTGCCCAAATCAAAGACAACAAATTTTAAGAAAATAAGTCGCGTTTCGAATAAATTTAGGGTTTTGTTACATGAATGATTTTTGCCACTATGTTCGGTTCACTGCTACCTTTTTTATTGCCATCTCC
Source organism: Fraxinus platypoda (assembly GCA_903798405.1). Classification (NCBI taxonomy): domain Eukaryota; kingdom Viridiplantae; phylum Streptophyta; class Magnoliopsida; order Lamiales; family Oleaceae; genus Fraxinus; species Fraxinus platypoda. Next base: position 13,258 of record CAIGRT010164956.1, on the reverse strand, counting down.
ATGTATAGTGACAACATCTCTAGAAGGAAGAATTTTTCCAAATTGACATAAACCTCCCAAAAAATAACCTGCAAAGCAATTTGCAGAGACATAGGTGAAAGGAATCCCAGCCTCTTCAATTGCTTTCCTTACCACCATCTTCTCATCAAGCGTCACCTTTCCGGGATCCATGGCCGTATCCATTAACTTTCCGGGATCCATTCCGAACTCAGATGGTAAAAATCTCTACAAAAATCGATTTCATGTGCATTTTGTGGCATTGATATAATCAGTCAGAAAAACATAATCAGGAGTCGGGAAAAGGTAAAATCCCACATTACTTAGCTACAAAAACAATAATTAGTGTTACTACAAGAAATTTTACTTTTAATGACAAAAACTTGTCTTAAAAAGCATTTCAAAAACCTATTTCGACGAAACAACCCAAAAATGACTTTCGACTCCCATGAATAATATTTTGCAACCGAACATTTGTATATGAGAAAAAATAAATTATGTTGATTATGTTGTCCTAAGTAATCATGCATCACAAACGTGCATAATAAGTAATGTTCTTACCTTGACATTTCCAGCCTCTTTAATAGCTTCAACAAGCTTAAGTTGAAGCAGAATCTGATGACTCCGAAAATGCACGCCAGAAATCGCGCAGATTACTACGTCGACCAGCTTCACAGCCTCCACAAGACTGTTGAAATCCATGAAAGAACCAGGTACAAGATGTGCTCCTTGCATTTTGAATGATATTAGCATTTCAACTTTATCAATATCAATACCAATTTCCTCCCTATGTAAAATGTATGTTTCATGACGTTGAGCTAAACTTGCCTTAACCAATCTCCTCCCTAAGTACCCTGTACCCCCAATGATCAAAACTTTGCTTTTTCCCATCTCTCTTTCTTTATATATGTATAGATTTCTCTCTATATATGTATATATGAAGATGATGTGGTTTATGGGTTTGTGGCCTATTTATAGAATTCCAATTTTTGGTTACATACCAACTACTTAGGTTAATTTGGTTTTGAAAGTTTTCTACAAATAGTTGAATGGTTAAATTAACTTATTTCTTTCTGGAATGGTATTGAATTTACTTTATTTTATTATAATTACCCCCATTTTTCATAATAAATTTTGTAAAAAAAAAAAAAAATTCTTTATTTTTTAGAATGAGTATGGAAAAAATAAGTTTTAATGTATGAGGTTCAAATGATTTTATGATTTAAAAGTTTTATCATGGTATTGGAGCAGTGGAGATCCCCAACTTATTAAGCAATTGGTGCTAGATAACATTATTTTTTATAAATTGGATTATTAATTATATTAAAATCAAATATTAATTTCAACCGCACTTTCATAACTATTTACTGATTATCATCCATCTATTTTATGTGATCCATTATTATTCATTTTACTACTCCTATTAATAAACTAGCCAAGCGGAGGATAAATTTGTGCAAACAATTTTCGACCTTTAATTTTTGTAGCATTATGGTCCCTAATGAACGGTTTTTATCCATATTCTTAAAAAGAAAAAAAAACACATAAATCTTGCTAATTTGATTTAATTTGGTCAGCTCCCAGTTGAAGCATTTGACAAAACGTACAAGTGTCGCTTGGTAGCCTAGAGCAAAATACGGAACTATTATTTGTTGCTTTTTCTTGAAAATCAAGGTTTCTTTCTATTTATTTAAAGTTGTTTGGAGTCTACTAGGATAACATACTTGTACGGCAAATCTATTCTGGCTCGCACCTGTCACTTTGCAAAAATAGGCACACATTTTCCTGTTAGGTTACCCTCTAAAGACTTAGCTAAAAAGTAGGTTTTATTAATCTTGACCTTCTATTATTATTATTATTTTTTTTTTTTTTGGGTTACATTCTCATTACTCACATACCTTTAGAGAAAACGAAATATTCTTCTTCGATTTTTGTTTTGCACAATAAATTTCTCCTTTTTCAGAATTTTATTAGTAAAAGAGAATTTGTTGTGTAAACAAACGTTAGAAAACCTCCTTAAGAGTCTATTACTACATGGGATACCTCTGTTGTTGTTTCTAAGATTTATCAAAACTTCCTTGACATGTAAATACTAAGGTAACAACGATAAATTTGATGTTGTAGTTAGATCGATCAATATAATACAAGAGAAGAATGAGCATGTCTCCCCTTATTTTTAATTATTTAGGGATTGTTCTCTTTGTATTTCAGTTTTGAGTTTTGAATTCATTTTGAGTTTTGTGTTTTGAATGTCCATTTTGAGATTATTGAAAATGTGTTCTTTTTGGCATTTTGAAAAATTGTTTTCAAAAATTAAAAACCCGTTTACTTTCCCCTCCCCTCTCTCTCCCTCTCAGTGGTGGTTGGCTGTGATTGAAAACATTTAAAACGCGTTTTAAAAATTTTGGCTTGATTATGATTGAAAACACTCAAAACGACAAATTTGTCGTTTTGACTTTTCTTTATAAATTTCTAACTTGTTTTCAAAAACGCGTTTTCGAAAATAAGAAAGAGAACGCGTTTTCACTGTTTTGAAAAATCGAAAACAGAAAACGGCTTGAAAACGGTAAAGAGAACATGCCCTTAAATTTTTAGATATTGAATAGTATTAGAGGCGGATAAAAAACTTTTTAAGTTCAGGTCTCATTGTAGTCGATTGTATCCGGCCATTAGACTTATCACTGTAAGTAATAAAGTAATGAATTGAATATCGTTCTCATGAGAACTAACTATTTGATTATTTTACTTTAATTAAACATAGCTCAAATTCGAAAAGCGCACTAGTATCTCGAATCCACTATATTATTCCACTTTATTCCTCAATTAGCCTTTTGCCGAATTTAATATTCTTTCTAGAAGACTATTTTTCAACCGCTTATAATATCTAAAAACTATAGAAATTGAAACACGGTCTCTTTTCAAAAGCACAAGTCCAAAAGAGGATGAAGAATTTTCATGCAAATGCTTTTCTTTTTCTTTTGAATAATAATTTTCAAGATAAGGTATTCTAGAACAAATATATGTGATTGGGTTCATGAAAAGGAATAAAAGTCAAAATAAATAAAATCATTTTTGTTAGTAAATCGTAAATTGGTAATCATTTCTGAACATGATGAATGCAAGACTGGTACATTTTCTACAATCACTCGAACTATTTGAACCATTTTAATTGATCTAGTTCTAAATCGAGAAATAAATAATTTTGATCTGGTTCTCGATTCTAATTAGGTATGGACATCAAGTGGGCTGGTTCAGATATTTCAATGAAATTATTCAAAATCATGTAATTATTAGAATCGAACTTGAACACAATTTGTCGGTTTCGATTTGTGTTCGAACCTATCCATAACATCTTTTAAAAAATCATGAGCTGACAAAAAATTATTTCTATTATTTAGATGGAATAGAAGAAATAAAATGTCACCAAATGCATATTTCAACAATTTCTTAATCTAGTGCAAGTGTGGTATCAAATAGAATCAAATTCTAGTTGCGGCTCTACGTACAATACCTCAAGAAGGATTTAGGGCGTCAATATGTAAAGTGCAGTAAGGAGTTGTTACGAACGAGAGGAATATGATTCAATTATTAAAATGAACAAATGATTGATTAAGAAACTTATTTTGGACCTTACATGCTACTTGCTGGATGTTGCAAACATGCTATTTGTTGAGCTGGGTTAATAAATAAGAATGAATAAATTATAAAAAAATAACAAATTTATAAAAATGACAAATTCGATTCTAGAATCGGGTATCCATAGTTCTGGTTCAAGAACCAAGAACCGTCCGAGACCGGTTGATTTCCAGTTTCGTTTCCTTTTTATAGAATCGAAATGAAACCCTTGATTCCTTTTCGAGAGGTTCAATTCCTGTTAAAATATCCACCCCTAATTCTAACTACACAGTCAAATTTAAATTTGATATATACCATTAATTCAATGGATTAATCTACTTGTACACCTTGTGGTGTACATAATGATTTACACCTCTCTCACATGGAGAGAGGTCCACGAATATTTTATTGTGTGTGAGCCCCCCCTCCATGTGAGGGGGGTGTAAGACTATGTGTACATCATTATGTACACATAGCATGGTCCTAATTCAATTTATATGAGCTCATGGAAATATATATATATTAAAAATAATGAATACCTTCAGCAAAAACATAAAGCACGAAAGTAATATTTGAAAATTTATGTAACAGTTTACCCTTTTTGTTTTAAAATTCTAAACATACAATTTCAATTAATTTTTTTTCAAATAATCATATACTTTCAAGTTTCAACATTATTGTCTGTCAGTCTCCTTCAGTTTGATAATAAACAATTTCGATGACATGACGAACATAATCGTGAATTATTCAAATGATCCAAAAGGCCAGAGTAACAACTTTGTGACTATTCAAAATAAATAAATAAATAAAGTTAAGTGACAGTTGGGGAAAAAAAAAAATTTGAACAATTTTCGATTTTTATCAACCCATCATCTAGTTTGTTCGTCTCCCATGTATTTGCCGCGACAGCACCCGCAATGGGATAACAGAACGTCAACAGCCTGCAATATTTAAGATTGATTCCCCACTCTTTCTCTTCTTTTGATCCTTCGACAAAAGTCATAGATATCGACTTTTCTTAGAACTATTTCAAGTACGAACGCTAAGGAGTTGAATTCTAACAGAACTTTACCATAAAGCCTTGCCAAGGCTATCTGCTAAAATATATTGCTGAAAGTAAATGCAAAACATAAGATTATCCCAGGAACTGTATGCACACAATTATAGCATTACATCATCTCATTTGTGCCTAGATAATGTCAGTTCAAACAGGAAAATACAACGCACTTTCAGTAAGGAACAATGGATTCTATGAGCTCTTGAAGTGGAGCCAGCTCCTTCTTGTCAATCAGCCCAAACTCCTGCATTCGAAACATTCAAAGAAAATTTAAAAAGTTTCGTGACAATTGTAAATGGCTGAGGGCTCGACCTCACCACGAGACTGAAATGGTATGACCAGTCTTATTTACCCTCTTTGTTATGATAAGCACAAAGAAGGAAATGATAAAGACACTACTACTTTTATGAATATTCAAAGTCTGAGAAAGGAGCAGTGTGAAAAGATTACGAAAAAGAAAAAATTTAGCTCCTGAGAATCGAAGAACTTACGCAGGTAAACAGTATAAAATGCTTGAAGCAGGTATTTAGATGAGCCTCCTCCTTAAGACTCACAATCTTCTGAAAATGAGAGTGATATATATGTGCATATACACGGAACAGGCGTTTGAATATAGTCTTCACAACGTCCCTGAAGTTGGAAGGAAATGGCGTGCCTACAAATACTATATTCATTAATATGGTGTGCCAATATATAATACAGATGACTATCTTATACTCCATAAAACACGTAACGAAACACACTTGGAAGCAGTTCAATTCTTACCAAGCTTTTGAGGAAATATCGATTCATCGTCCAACTGGGTTTCGATCCAGTCCATCAAGTACTCGACATATTTAGGAGCTGAAACCTCGATGGGTTTCTTGATTTGTACACCGTCTGCCCATCTGTACTCATACCTGCCAAAAAAAAAAAATCCGAGAGTTCAGTTATCAGTAGCATTTCTTTTTAAATTACAAATTTGTTAAAAATCTAAGCAGAATTAATGATATTCCATAAATTGTACTCTGAAAAGTTGGAAGTAGGATTCTCCTAAAAGTGAATATAAAAGCAATCATGATCATTATTCAAAAACCTTAAAACTTGTCCATGCCTGTGGTGCACAAGGCAAGCTTCTTCACTAGTGCTAAACTTACTAATCAGATATCAACTTGTTCTTTACCTTTGGGATGTATTTTAAGGGTTTCTTTACCTTTCCCTAGGTTGGTTTTGCAACAGAAAAAAATTTAAAAAACAAGAATGAATAAAATCTACAAGAAAGCTGTGAATAGTTGTAGTTAACTTTTGTCCTATTAAATAGAAATTTTATTTTAGAAATTCCTCTATCAACTGGTAAGGTACTTGGATATTCGAACCAACACATCTTTCTCTCTTTTACCCCTTCCAACATGATAATGAAGCTATCAAATGGCTACTCTGTGAAAGTAAAACCAAGTAATAATTACTCAGACGTACTTGGGACCAGCAGACATTGTTGGACAGTTTTCTGGCGTACAAAACTCTGTAAGGGTTCCATATAGCAGATTAACCTGGTTGAAGAAATCAACAGCTGGAAATTGAAAATAAAGTTTCAGTTTAAGTCCTGGGAGGAAATTCTTGTAGCATACAAGCAAAAAAAAAAAAAAAAATGGATATGCCTAGGACTGGTATGCATCAGTAACATCGATTATATACAGTAATGGTTTGTAATTTTTTGAATTTACATACATTCTTTCACATGTGCATTTCATGCTTTTTATATCCTCATTGTTTAGAAGTATTCCTTATCGGTGGAAGGACAACCAACTTCCTTCAAAAGTTTTGATTTCTTATTTTCATATGCACCTCTTTTTTTTTTTTTTTTGCACAAATTAAATGAAATTTGGATACGACGGACTTCAAGAAATAGAAGGGGAGGAAAAGAGAAGAGAATGGGTCATTCCATAGGTTACACTAAGCAATATGCAAACCGGCCCAAACATTGAACCGTAAAGCTAAAGGATCAAGGATCTACTCCGAACCGAGGTCGATCAAGTTGTAATAAATAAAAAAAATTATACACCACAAAAATAAGTTAATTTTTCATATTAACTAATATTATATAGACGGGGAGGAAAAGAGAAGAGAATGGATCGTTCCATAGGTTACAATAAGCAATATGAAAACCGGCCTAGACATTGACCCGTAAAGCTAAAGGATTAAGGATCTACTCCGAACCGAGGTCGATCAAGTTGTAATAAATAAAAAAATTTATACACCACAAAAATAAGTTAATTTTTCATATTAACTAATATTATATAGACAAAAGCACCTAATAATAATTAAATTTCAGTACATTTATTTTTAAATTCGACAGATGGTGAAGTGCTTAATAATTTTATATTGTTATAGTGTGTAATGAAATTAAAATAAAATAAGAAAGAGAGAGAGAGAGAGAGAGAGAGAGAGAGAGAGAGAGAGAGAGTAAATTGAAATAGGAAAAAATTATATTGACGAGATAATAATTTTTTTTGGGCTTGATCCTCTTTCACATCTTTTCAAATAACAACATTAACTATAATTGCAACATAAATTTTCAAATAACAACATTAAACCTTTTTATAATAACCAAAAAATATTCCAATATAAATTTTCTTTTTCTTTTTATAGCACTTCTACTTTTTAAGTTGTTCAAATTTTATAATTAAAAAATTAGTTTCATAAGAGCGCTTTACAACAATATTTTCTTAAACTCAATACTAGGGTGTATCTTTTTTTTTTTTTTTACCCCACATCTGATTCTTCTTACCACAGCATTGAAGATATAGAATATAAATGAGCCAGCCAACATATGGACAAATAACTTTTCTCAGCCTTCACATGCCTTAGGCTGGAAGTTGTAAAATTATTTTCTAAGTAACCAAGCCAACCAGCAGAGCCGATGAAACCGGTCCCGGGTCAGCTGGTTAGCTGTTGGACAGGCCAATTGGCTGGTTTTTAAGCATTAACTGAACCAGATTTTAGACACGTTCCCAGTTTTCCCAATTGAACTGGCGGGTCCAGTCCAGTGTTCATAACGTTGATAAAAAATGAAGTGATCAATACATTGTGCATCCAAGTATATATCAGTTACACCAATGTGTTGCTTCGTGCACACACACTAACACATGGGCATGCACACATATATAGATAGTTAGAGAAACAATACTATTGACAGCAAGCCATTCGTTGATATCTTCTCCAGGTGGTAGCCGTACAGCTTCTCTCAAATTTCCGCTGCCTAAAGTCGCATCGATATGCTTTCTTAGTTGTGCCCCCTGCAACACAAAAAAAGAGTCAAATTTAAGGATTAAGAGTTCAGTATGTCTTAAAAATGATTTGTAAAGTAAAGGTTTTCGCATGTAGAATATGGAAATAAGAGCAATCAAATTAGCTAACCCAAGAAGAAAAAAATGTGGGCATATCCATCATTCTTTAGAGGAGGTGAATCAAGGAAGATGAATTAATAGCAAACTGGTTGTACAATATCATTTCAGGTCATAATCTTAAATAGGCATCCAAACTTCGAATTCTCAGCCTCATCAGCAGTAATAAATGCTAACGTGTTGACCCGTATAATAAATGCACTTTTCCACCAAACAGTAGTTAAAACAAGTTCACATTACATGAATTTACAACAATAGTCCATCAACTTATTGGAAACGACTCGCTCATAGTTCATTTCCTCAATCATTTTCAATGAAACTTAGAACATAGCTTCAGTGCTTCCTCAAAATATGGTAACTCATCAATAACTGCTTCTTTCTCAACTACCAGGAAGATGTATGGAAGGTTCAAACAATTTCATTCTTGAGCAAGATGACAGAACAGAGTACTAATGTACTTTTTAACAATGTTTTGATAACCAGCCCAAGCATCGACCTGGATAAATTTAAGGGTCAAACTTCGAACCGGTGATAAAAAATAATAATAATAATCAAAAAGTTAATTATATAAATATATAATGGAATAAGTTCAACAGCAGTTACGATTAAATACTGTAGAATAATGTGCAAAATTAATGAAATAAATTCGATAACAATTGCTATTAAATACTGTAGTAGGTAAAATTTAACATACTACAGTAATTGTCAACTAATGTTAGTTTCATGTTAATTCCATCATTATTGAAGAGTGGGAAGTCAAAAAAGTCCATACAAGTGTATTTGTTCTCTCTCAAATTGGTTAATAGGAACAGTGTATATTTTATTAAGTAGATTTTTTCCTCTCCCCAACATTCATCATCTTTATTCTTCATACAATAAGTATTAAGAATCACAGATCTCATTTCACATTTGTTCGCCGATGAAGGCACCGGTGAAGGCGACCTTCCCCTTCCTTTTTCTCACTTTCTCGTCACTTCTTGTCCATTTTTTCCCCTTCTCTAAACAATTCTTTCACTGTTTTTGCTTCAAAAGATAACCGGCCAATTCGGTTAACCCATATCCAGGTTTACCGGTTCGCGTTTAACTGACTGGGTGAGCGGGGTTTACACCAGTTATTTAATAAACGGTTTTTGGTTTTTGAGCTCTACCGAACCGGTAACCGGGCTTTCCAATCGAACCGGCTGGTCTGTTCCGATTTTCATAACACTGATTTTTAGTGGAAAATTTAAGATTGCAGCAAAGAACAAGAAGACTTCACAAAAAGGCAGTAATAGGAAAACAGCATAAAAATTAGAAGAACACGAGGGAGGACACGTCTCTTTAGTATGGGAAAAAAAGCACCTTACTGCCTGATGGTGCATTTTTCTTTGGTCGGAATGTTCTTTGATTCCTGCTTCAGAAATTACAAATCAAGCTATATAGGTCATTGATGAACACAATAGTAAAGCTTTGCAAGCATTTTCGCCAATTAATGCTACTGTAAACATATAATTTGGGGGTTTGTAACAATATTGGAGCTACAAATAACGGATGCATTCAACGAAATCCACTATCACAGGTATACACGTTTCAATACTTTTATGTCCTGCATTTATCAGCCAGATCCCTCTGCCATCCATTGGAACATAGCCGTGTAAATTACCAGACTAAACAGTTCTTGTATACTTCTATACCATAGAGCAATACACAAACCACCTCATGTTGTTTGACGCACTTTGAAAAATGGAATCACTATCTGACTCTAGTTTCCAAAACTACCCTACTTAGAAACAAACCAGTGTTTTAAAAAGAATAAATCAGTTACAGATGTTTTGCATCTGTAAGGCAGGCATCAACCTCAAAATAGACCAATTCAATAAAAGACGCATAATAAACCAAAAATCATCTTAGAAAACCATAATAAAACTGTGCAACAAAATTGAAAGCCTAATTAGAAACTATAAACATAAATGAATCGACAATGTAACAAATAATAAATACAAAGTAGTAATCAAAAAACAAGAACGTTGATCTCAAGTAGAACTAAAAGTCGAAGACAAGTACATAGCGTGCATTTCAGTGCAGGAGTAAAGGAGAGGGGAGCATAGGATCTTCACTAATCTCCAATTCTTTTCATTTAGCCCCCTGTTTGGGCTCCAATAAAAATAAATGTTGGGGGAAAATGTGTTTTGATAAAATGAACTTTTGGAGAATGTGGGGCATAAAAATAAGGAAAAAATTTGGGTTTATGTGTAATATTATTTTATTGGAGAATGTGTAGTTGAAAATAAGAAAGATAAAAATATATTTTTTAAGAAATGGAGCCCAATCAGGGGCTTAATGTTATACAATTGGGTTGTGTTCCAAACTGCGCTGCAATCCTTCATAACATTGCAGGCTATGACAAAACCAGCAGAAAAGGTTGAGGCCAGTAATACAACAATCTAGTAAGGGCAAGACTTAGGGCACACCTTAGTCATTGGCCTCAAGTCTCAATAAGTCAAGGACCTCAAGGTGCAAGCCGACAAGGAGAACCTAAAGCGTAAGCTTTGACGACACTAATAATGCCTCATACAAGGCGTGCCTCGAAGCAGGCGAGTGTTCTGAATTCATTAAAATTCAAAAATAAAAAAAATCTGATAGTAACCTTAACCAATCCAATAATCAAGTTTAAGATCATTAAACAACTTAACCAACTTTGTTCGTGTTTCTTTAGTTGGACTCATGTCCTAGTAAATGAATAGGTCTCAAGAAATGGGCAGGAGTTAGCTAGGGAGTAAATCATAAATGAAATGACACTTTTGTGTTCAAATATGTTAAAAAGTAAGCAACAATATACACTCTCTCAGATATAAATATCGGCATATCATATGAGGTGTCCATTCCTTTGATGGAAAATTCATTTCAAATGCATCATGTAGAATAGCGGGTCCATCGTCCATGGGAGTCAAATCACGCAACATAAGTTGGTGATGATTGATGTGTTATTTGGTAAAGAAATAACAAAGAGGTATGATTGTAGAACATGAGAGTGGAACCTAAAGGGTGAAACAAAAGTAAATTAAGGATAGTTTTAAAATTGGGGTACAGATGGATTTAATAACTTGATATCAGAAAAGATAGCTAGATGCATTAGAAGAACTAAAGAACATATTAAAAGATTTACCAGTAGAAGGATATCTAATGAACAAATGTGACGTGGAGGGATTTGAGTATTTTCATCATCTCCTCCGCCACACTAATTTATCGTGTAAGCTGTTAATCTAGTTGAGTATTACGGTGTAGGAAGCTAGCAATTTGAACACAAACTAGATTAAAAGTAGGAGTTGAGGGCACTGCATGTAAAGAATTATTGTTGTTTAATTTTAACCTATGATGCACGGACATGATACATGTGTCCAAAATAAGACGTGTCAGATACGTCGACATGCGATTTTTCAAAAAGTACTGACACGACAAGTCTTGACACGTTAATTAAATTCTTTAAAATTCTTCATTTATATAGTATAAATTTAGTTTTATTCTTGTTATTATTTTTCCTTATTGAAATATTTTTAACTATGAGTACATATTTTAGTTAAAAATATATAATATTTCAAATAAGAAAAGAAAAATTATCATGGTAGTGTCGGACACGGATACACTACCCTAGTTGAAGTGTCAGTGCTAAAGAGATTTTATTAAGTTTTGTTGATCCGGAAAATGTTGTGCAAGTTAATCCTGCACAAATAGGACAAGTGATAAGGCTCATTGAGTATGATTGGATTGGTAATAAAAAATATGATTGCGTCCATTCAATCACGGAGTATCGTTAAGGAATGAATATCTCATTACTTCCAATTTATCTGATGCAGGAATATGTTCCTCGAGAATATTAGTGCCTCACATGAAACTAATCTGCAATATGCTATAGTTCAAAAATAAATAAGCAATCATATGTAACCGGCCGCAGTGGAAGCATTTAATAGGGACAATAACCACTGTGAAACATTCAATCATAAATATAACTAATTAACGGAAACATACCCACTGACAGAAGATCATGGCTCCACCAATATATGCCATATAAACCGATAAAACAATTTTCAATCCCTCTTCTGATCCCATTTTCCAATCATCTAATCATATTCTACAGATTTGAACTTACATCTTGCAATAATATTTCCTTGCAATACACAATCAAATCCTATGTTCATATTTATCTTTAAAGGAATAACAAACTAAGTAAATTCTCAACCCTTTGTTAGATCTCTCGATCACCATTTTCTCTAATAAAAATTCATTATTTGGTACAACAATTCATATTATATCTTAAAATCTAATAACATCACATAACCAAAGAATATACAAAGAACCCGGATGAAAAAATCAACAAAAACAACAGATCTGACACGAGGCAATCATTTAACAAGAAAATCATGCCCAGATAAAAGGGTTCTGAGAAAATTACCTGCCAAGGCCAAAAAGACTCATTTTTCTTCACAAATGAGCGGGGGAAGAGAGAGAGAGAGAGAGAGAGAGGGAATTGTTTAATATGGAAAGTCGAAATGTTTATGCGGGCAGTACAAATATTAGTGGAAGCGTCGAAAAAAGCTGTCGAGCACTGACTTGGCATCTCAATGTAATAAACGGAGTTGGGTTGAAATAAATGGTCTTATTCCCATAATCCCATTATTTTGCTCGTAAAGTAGAAGCGGATTATGGCACGTGGCTTGCTGAAAATACTTTTGGGAGAATTTTCTTATTTTTTTGGGGGAAAATTGCAGTGGAGGTCCCAAACCTTTTATTTTGCTGCAGAGTACACCTTTACCTTTTATTTTTGCGACCGTAGTCCCAAACCTTTCGTTTTAATGCATTCGTAGTCCATATAATAGATTCCATTCGGAATTCCGTTAGTCAACGGTGAAATTAGAACTTCGACTCTAATTGACAAATTAACTGCCTGTTTGGGAGGGATTTACTCAAGATTTGAAGTCATTTTATGTCAGTTAGCAACTCAGAAGTGGGTCGCATTGCTGCCATGTATTTATTGTCATAATTTGAAATTATCACCTAAAAATGATAAAATGTTGTAAAAGGAAAGTAAATTAGGGTTTAGTGTGAATGACACTTATACCCCTGAGCCCTAGATATTATTACCATATGTATCCATATTCCTTCCCTATAAATATAGGGCTTTGGTTCTCATTATAATACACAAGTCTATTGATTTCTCTGATTCTCTTCT
>CAIGRT010164909.1:0-11051 GCA_903798405.1 Fraxinus platypoda | reverse complement strand
TCAATCTAGTCAGTTGAACGTTCAGACACGCATCGCACTCTTGTAAAATATTCGTTCGATCACGTTTGACGCTCTGATTAAAAAGGTAATTAGTGCACGATTGCTTTGGAACCAACCCAATACGAGGTAGATCATTCCTTCCTAGCGATAGTTCAAGCTCAAGTGTCAAAACTTGGACTACACTAATTAGTGGAGTTAGAGCACCCTTAAGAAACTATTTATTTATAAAAAACATCTTATACATAATAGAGAGTATCTTTAAATTTAGACAGTAAAACTTTTTACACTCCAACAATACCACTATTTTGGCTTTTCATTTTGCTTTTCTCAAAAAATATTTATTGATTTTTCCTCATATTTTATTTAACATATTTTTTATATGTCAATAATTAGTATAGATATTTCTACACGTTATACTAAATTATCGGATTTTACTATGTGGTCTAAATCTAAAATTCACCTATTGATTCGTAAAAGATTCACAAAATCATTGAATTAGTGATCAAATAATTCAATGCATTAAATATATAAATAAAATCAACACATATATGATGAAAAAACTAAAATCTTGAATAAAAGAAACAAAGAGTCTCAAATATATTACATTGTTCGCTCTAGTAAAGAATTTACCTAATCATAATATATGAAGAAAAACAAATAACAATAATAGAGTACATTATCGGATTTCGAATTGAGATGTAAAGAAGTAGATGAATCTTGCACCAAGCTCATCTTCTTGTTCCAAATCTTGATTCCAAACCCTTGATTTGTTATTAATTTATTATTATGTTGAGTGGTCATCTATTTAATTTAGGTTATTTTATGATTGATTTAGGTAGAAACCGAATTGGACAAGTTTGGACAAAATTGTATTGAAGCGGTACAAAATTGAGGAATTGGGGACCAAAATAATTAGGTCTTGAAGATGAGGACCTACTGCACAAATAAAGAGGACCTGAGAATTGAGATGTATAAGAACTTAGCCCCCGTTTGACCCTCGTTATTTGAGATTATAATTTTTTGAATAGCATTTTTTTGAAGAATGTGTGATTAAAAAAGAAGAATTTTTTTTGGTCTACGTGTAATATTATTTTATTGAAGAATGTGTGTTTGATAAGAAAATAAAAAAATATGAATTATAATTTTAATGGGAGCCAAATTGGGTCTTAATATGGAAGACCAAAGTGCACTCAAGTATACAAAATCCCAACTTTTATTAGTTTCCTATTTAGACTCAAATTCCACATGGTGGATGATTTAGGACTCCTATTAAGAATAATTATAGACTTCTACGTATATTATTATTCATTCATTTTATGGAATACACAATTTTAGAGTGAAAAACACAAAATCATCAAGATAAAAGAGTAAAAGCTAGGGTTTGAAAACTTTTGAGATTGAAGAAGAGTTTTTGTGCAAAATCTAGTTTTTTTTTTTTCATAATCAAGATTTCAAACTCAGTTATGAACTTTATATGTTTTTTTTTTAATTATTTTTCTCTCATTAGTATGAGTAGCTAAACTCATAGTTAGTGCGAACAATGTAATTTATGTGTGATCATTTAATTCAATTTTCAAGATTCTAGTTCTTTAAATTTCACGTGCTGATTTTATTTATAAATTTTAATACTTGAATTATTTGGCCGATTATTCATGAATCTTGTGAATCTATTATAAGTCGAGAGATGAATTTTAAATTTAGACCACATATTAAAATTCGAGAATTGTCATAAAAGCATCGAGCCACCATTTCTAGTTAATGCGGATGTTACATGAATTCTTAGAAATTAAAATTTTAATTTAATTAAAATTAAAAAAAATTATCCAAAATTTAGATCATGAGTTTTGTTCTTGGACCGTTTCTACTCAAAATTGACAACCCAAAAAGCTCATTTCGAAAATTTATTTTGTTGACTCCGATTTCACTTTAAACAAGCTCTTCTTTTTATATTGCATGCAATTCCCTTATACCGATGGGTGAAATTATTTCTTAGATTGGCAATAAAGAGAGTATAAAATATAAGATTAATGATATATGTGCATCAATTATAACGATTTGGTTGACATTCTCTGTGGAAAAAATCTGTGCAGTGATGTGAAGGATGTATTCAAAATCAATAGTATAGATATTATCATATGGAAGAGTGTAAAAAAAGGTGTAAGTTTAGCAATGTTGAAAGTATAAAGCTTGATGGTTAGTAAGTTCGTTGAACTTATTTTCTATCGGAAAAATCATTGAGAAATTACCCAAATTAGCTGCTTTACATTTTATATTCTGACTTTTCACTAGGCATGAAATGATCATCACGCACGCTCATAAACAGGACTTGATTTGGCAGAAATATCAAAAACCTGCTCCACACACAGCCATTATTGAAAGATTTTAACTAACGACTCATTGCTTTTAATAATCAAGTATTGTATCTTTCGTTGAACACTACATATGATAAGTTCTTGACAGAGATTAAAATCAGATTTTTAACAAATTTTAATAAAAATTAATGAAATATATAATCAAAAGCTTTTGGGCTCATGAAATATATAGTTAAAATTAATTGTTAACTTTGATTTTGATAAAAATCTAAATAACACTTATCAATGTTTTGTAGAAATTAAAATCTCAATCAAAGTCAACAATTAATTGTAACTATTTCATGAGAGTTATTCTGGTCGTGACATATGCGCCGACCCAGTATCATCCGGGGTAGCTTATATGTGTTCTGTGTGTCTATATTTCGTGTACATACCCACTTCAATCGAGCCTTAATGTCCCGATTGCAAGATCAACACAAACATAGTATTTAACAGAGTACAAATGAAATACAATTAAGTTTTTGAAGTAAAAATCACAAAGTGTACAAGAGGAATAGAGACAGTCTCATTACTGCTACAGAGTAAAGACCCTGATTGCTCTAAAGTGGATGACCCACTGAGAGCATGTGGCTTGCTTCTTGCTACGCCAAACATATCCCATACTTCTCGCTCCCATCGGCCGGCTAATGGAAATTGACTTACTATAGGAGACATTCGTGGTACTTCTTCTGCACTCGTTTGTGTACGAATGTAAAGAAGCGGCTTATTCGCTCAAAATTTGACAGTTTTTGGGCTTTTATAGGTAGTGAGACCTTTCTATAGTCGAAGTAAACCAATTTGTGGCTTCATGTGTAGAGTAAAAGCTAAGCCAAACATGCTCTAAGAAAAAAAGAATCAATCTCTAAAACATCCAATGCCAAAGCAAAAGCCTATGGTGAAAGTGCCTAAATAAAAAACCATCTATCACCATTCAAATTCACACAATGATCCAAGAAATTAAAGTGTTTTAACTAACTTACTAATACAACTTCAATTAAGTTGGTTTCAAGTTGTGAAACATTGTGTCCCACCTCATCTCTTCAACAGCAGATGACCAATATTCTTCATAATCTTGACGATGCTTTTGATTGTCTTTGCGCAGATCATGCACCATCATATTCACGGGGCTTGAAAAGCTATCAATTCGCGAACTAGGCATCAACATAGGACTACCATTTGTGAGAAGAAGTGGTGTTCCTCTACTCTGTTTAGCTACCATCAGTCTATTGTTCCTCTTGACCATAGCATTCTTCCTTCTTGCGCTATAGCTACGCCTTGGCACGAGCGCTAGAGATGAGTCCTCACGAAGGATCCATGCTCGAAAATACTTTGAAAAACACCGCTTTGTTCGCTTGACTGCGATAAAAAGCCTTGACATGGGATGTCGTATGCTTCCTCTTTCTTTTCTAGCTAGTTTGAGAATTTCTAGCCTATGTTTGGCTATCGAAATTCCCATACTTTGGAGGAATTCGTGATTGAAGTAACCTATATCGTCTTCTTCAAGCTCATTGTGAGAAAAAACTAGGCTATACTCGTAAACGAGAGAGGGCTCTAGCCCAGTTTTTGAGAGCCAAGAAAACCAGTCCATGGTCATGTGTGTGAAATGAAATGAGTGTGTTTGTACATATATAAAAAGTAGTTAAAGAGATAAATTGACTTACTGTTTTAGCTTATTGTGACTTTACTTTAGTGGGATGGTAGTTGAAACTTGAGAGTGACTAAAAGAAAAGGAATGGGATGTGGGGACTTTGAGGCCAAAAAATCAGCTAAATGTGAATCAAAACTTGAGTGAGAACTAAGAAAACTTGCCATCAATCACGGCTTAGAAAAGCAGACCCACTAAAGCCAATACCGCGTCTACTTTTTGTTTTTATTGTTTTGAACACGGCAAATCCCTTTAGATTCTATATTAGTGGAGTTAAAAGACCAAACATAATCCACTCCAATTCGATTCACGGGTTGAACTACCATAATAAACGGGTCGTGAAGGGCTTGATCGTCCGACCTGTCCGATCCTCACATTTGAATGATGGTATAGGCCTATCGGACCTTATTTTAAAAAGGGGCAGATAAAACCCGCAATGGCTCTGAAATAAGCCTGGCTGCAAACTGGCTATAGTTTAGGTCAATCAACTCATTTTGAAGTGCTATCCCACTTTAGATATCTTCAGTGGAAATTATACACCCACATGATTTTTAACTTTCCAATTCAAAAATCAACTTTAAAAATTTTTTGTTAAAAAAATCAGGTGATTATTCAACATTTAATATTAATAATAATATTATAAAATTAAATTAATTTACATACCCACCCACTCTATCAACCACACCCCAAGCGATATCACTCCCAAACCCTAAATTATTTTCCTCTCCTCTCTCTCTATCATCCCTTCTCTCTTTTCTCTCTTCATCAGTAGCCAAGTTCACGATCTGGCCATCACCATCAACTCTGACCGCCAGCACCACTATAAGGCCATGTGAGCATAGGAGCTGCTTGCCGTTGTGATTGTAGTTTGTTGGTGGTTTTTTTATCCGATCTACAGTGATTGTAATTTGTTGGTGGTTATTGTAGTTTGGTGGTGGTGGCGGTGCTGACGGTGGTGGTGGTAAAAAATGGTGGTGTGGGTGATGGTGGTGCTTGTGGTGGTGTTAGCATTGTTGGTGAGGTGGCGCGACATTCGGTTGGTACCGGTGGTAGATTGCGGTCAGGGTGGGATGGGATACGGAGTGTCCGTAACCAATTATTAGGGTAATTGTGACAAATAAATTGATTAATTTGTGACCAATAAATAATATGTGACGATATAATAAATAATTGTGACTAATAAATGATATGTGACCTAAAAAATGAGATTGCGACTAAATTTGTAATCGCGACTTACAATTTGTTAAATTATGATCAATTAATTTGATAATTTTTTATTGAGAAATAACTTGTAACCAATTAATTTGATAATTTGCAACTGTGAAATAAGCTGTGACTATAAAATTTGTGATTTGTGCTAGAAAAATAATACGTGATCTATTAATTTAATAATTTGTGATGTATAACATTTGTGATTTGTGATCAAAAAATAATGCGTGACCAATTAATGTAATAATTTGTGATCGATAAATAAATTGTGATATGCAAAATTTGCGATTTGTGACTGCGACGTTTTGTGATTGTGACTAATACGTAACTGTGACCATAACTTATAATATTATGACCTTAATATATTTAATTAATAAAATATTTTTAATTATGACTTGATTTTTGAAATTTAAAAAAAAAAATCTTAATTTTGAAATGGTATCTTTCAAACACCTTCAATGTATTGTTATCATATCTTTATTGGATTCAAAATATAATGATAGTTTATATTCTCATCTTTGTGTGCAATATTACTCGATTTTGGGACAGACAAAAGTTTAATGTTGTCAAAAAAGTCTAATCCATGTTATCAAATGTGCCCCCATTCTACATGGGCATTTCCTTCACTTAGTATCTAATGTAGATCAATATCATTCGGGCCTCCCAGGTAAATAAGTAAAAGTCGATTGAAAATTTTTAAGACATATCCTCTGTACGAGTTGTAGTGTTTTTTGGAAGACTTAAAATAAATAGGTATCTATATTAACATGTAAAATAATTACTAATTTTAGATACTGTATTTGAAGTGTGATTGCCCCTTGTATATAAATAGGGTTTTAATGTTAACATGTGGAAATAAATTATGAATTTTTAAATATTTTTAGTGTTAAAATGGATAGATTAGACAGGAAGCACCTTGCATTCAGACCTAGTTCAACTTCAACCCATTACTAGTTCGAACCAACTCATAATATACTTCATCCGTCCCATAAGGATAGACGTATTTTCCTTTTTTCGTTTGCTCCAAATTATAGCCACTTTGCTTGTTCAGAGTGATGTGAACCCTTGAAGGAAGAACCTTGGAACCCACAACAAGATTTGATATACATGCCCAAGAAAACTAAAATAAGATCGAAGAATCTTGACACAATGATTTCTTGAATCAAGAACCAAGATTTTAGGGTTGAACGCAATATTTGATAAGTTTGTGATAGTTTCATAAAGAACAAGATTGAAAGCAAATACCACTTTATTTAATTCTCACAAATTCAATGGCTAATTATTTGTACAGTAATCATTTTTTATATAGACGGACTCAAAATAACCCTAAATTACTCGAAACTTGACAAGATAAACATAAACAAGTAGTTCGAATCAAACTGAATAACTAATCCCGTCTAGTTTTCGGAGTGCCATGTGTGAGCATGGTATTGTACCTTGCGTAAACATGGTACAAAGTTTTCAGCCTCGGGTTTTAAAATTTCATTTGTTGCTCATGCATCCCTAGTTTCTCCTTGCTCATACAAGGCCTTCTTTCTAGCCTCCTTGGCTTCCTTGATTTTCTTTGCTCTTGACCTTGTTATCGTCCATCTAGAATATGTAAATGATCCTTGCTAGTTGGCACTCCATGATACTCATCATTTCCTCATTCTTGAAAAGGATTTGACCTCGAATTTTCACATGAATCAAAGAGAGAAAGATGAGCAACATTAAAAGTAGTAGATACATTATACTCACTTGGAAGGTTTAGTTTGTAGGCATTGTCATTAATCTTCTCAAGGATTTGGAATGGTCAATCTCCTCTATGATGCAATTTGGACCTTCTTTAGGCTGGAAAACGTTCTTTTTGCATGTGAACCCAAATCCAGTTCCCTAGTTTAACGGGCATACGCCTCCTTCCTTTATTGGCTTTGAAAGCATAATGTTTGTTCTTCTTTTCAATTTGAAGTCAAACCTTCTCATGGATTGACTTCACCAATTTAGCCTTCTTATTCCCATTCAAACTATCCATTTCATTAACAGGTAAAGAAACTAAATCTAAAGGAGAAACTGGATTAAAACCATACATAATTTCAAAGGGAGAATAAGAACCAGTAGCCCTATTGTATGTAAACTCTATGAATGGTAAGCAATCACCCAATTCATCAAATTCTTGTTAATTATAGTGGACAAAAGCTGATTTAGTGTTCTATTAATTACTTCGGTCTGTCCATTTGTCTATGTGTGACATGTAATAGAAAATAACAGCATAACTCATCCCTATAAAACCTTCCAAAAGTAGCTAGGGAACTTAACATTCCTATCAAACACAATACTCCTAGGTATACTATGTATTTGTACTATCTCCAAAAAAAAAAAAAAAAATTCAACTAATTTCGTGGCACCATCGATTTTGTGGCATAGAATGAAATATGTCAATTTACTAAACATATCCACTACCACGCATATACAGTCTTTACCCTTTTAGTCCTAGACCATGCTAATACAAAGTCTATAGATACATCAACCAATGTCACACTAGGAATGAGTAAGGTTGTATACAATCCCTATTGCAAAACCTTAGATTTGACATTTTCACAAGTAATGCATTCACTATAAATACTATCTTTTTGTTCTAGGCCAGTAAAAATGCTCATGCAACATTCTAAGGTTTCTATAACTTCGAAATACGTGCTTTACATATGTGTGTGTGTATTAGAAAAATTTGCATCATTGGTATACATATCCTTAACATACTCAAACCCAAGTATTTTGGTACTTAATTAAGAAGTAATACCTTCTAGATGATGCATCAACAACTACGTCTCCTTATCTTGTTTATATCGAATGATATAGGGAAAAATTTTGATATACTCCATCCATATCGCATGCCTCGTGTTCCCTTGAGATGTTTCACAATTCCTGGTCGATGTAGATTACAAATTCCTTTGGTCATAGGTAGTGTTGCCATGTCTCTAAAACCTGGACAAGAGCATAAAGCATGGGGGTGTTTGGTGGGGATTAAAATTGGATTTTTAGTATATTGTGATAAAAAATTTTAAAATGTGTGGTTGAAAAGTTGTGAGACCGATGAAAGACGTGGTTAATATTGATTGTTTGACTTTGATTTAAATTAAAATATAATTTTAATCCGTACCAAATATGGCCTATATGTGGGATAATTTAAAGTTGTCCCACTTAGCTTCTCACTGAAAAATGCTATGGGTTGCCTATCCTGCATCAAAACGGCTCCAAATCCTATCCATGAGGCCTTACATTCAATCTCAAAATTTTGTTAAAGTTGGGCATTGCTAAAATCGGAGTAGAACACAACTTATCCTTAATAACGTTAAATGCATTTTCTTGTTCAACATTCTTTCTCACAATTTCAATGGTGTAGCAAGTGTCATAAAATCTCTAACAAAATGCCTATAAAAGCTAGTTAAACTATAAAAGCTTCTTATCTCAGTGATGCTTTTTGGCATTGGTCACTCATTGATGGCTTTAACTTGCTCCTCATCCACTTCAATACCTTTTGTATTAACCAAAAAAAAAAAAAAACTCATTCCATGCAAAATGTGCATTTCTTAAAATTTGTATACAATTTGTCACGTCTCAAAACATCAAGCACACATCTCAAATGCTTATCATGCTCATCTAAACTCTTGTTTTATACTAGAATATCATCATGATATACTATTACAAATTTGCTTATGAATGCACACAAAATATGGTTCATTAATCTCACGAAAGTATTAGGTGCATTAATAAGAGCAAATGATATAACTAACTAGTCACATAAACCCATATTTAGTTTTAAAGGCAGTTTTCCACTAATTTCGTTCTTTCATCCTAATTTGGTGATAGCCAATTTCAAGATTTATTTTATTGAAAATGCATGAATTGTGCAATTCATCAAGCATGTCATCTAATCTAGGTATGGAATGTTGATACTTTGCCACTCTATTGTTGACTACCTTGCAATCAATGCACATTCTCCATATCTCATCCTTTTTAGGTACAAGCAATACGAAAAAGTACATGAACTTATGCTCTCCCTCATGTACCCTTTGCTTATCAATTTCTCAACTTGCTTTTGAAGCTCCTTTGTCTTCTCCAGATTACTTCTATAAGTTGGTCGATTTGGAATAATAACTCCAAGTACAAAATCAATTTGGTACTCAATGCCTTTAATGGACGGCAACCTACTAGACTTTTCCTCAGGGAACACATCCTCAAATTCTTGCAACAAAGAAACGGCCATACTAGGAAGGGATTTGTTAGCTTCGTCAAGATTAAGATAGGATTCCTTGTATGCCAGTAACACATAGTTTGGTTTGCCATGAAAACCTTCTTGATTTCATTTTCTTTTGCATAAAAACTCATTTTTGTTTTTTTCTCTGCGGGTTCTATCTTTTTTCTCTTGTGACCACCTATCTATTTTCTCTCTCACTCTATCTTTTTCTTGAAGTTTTGATCTTACTTTCAATTTTTCTCTCTTTCTTTTCTTGTATTACAGTCTCACCATCATCTCCCCCTCCCCACTCCCTCTCTCTCTCTCTCTCTCTCTCTCTCTCTTTTACCTCTCCTTTTAACTTTATTTGGTCTTCATAGACCTGTTTTGGTATTTAAAGAACATAACATTTTCATCTTTGACAAAGGTGTACCTATTCTTAAACCCATCATGAATTACCTTCATATTATACTGTCATGACCTTCCCAACAAAATATGTCCAGCATGCGTAGGAACCAAATCACACATCACCTCATCACTATATTTCCCAATAATAAAGCTTACAAGGACTTGTTAACCTTGACCTCCCCACATTCATTCAAACAACTATATCATATAGGTCTAGGATATTTAGCAAAGACAAGCCCAACTTCTCAATAAGGGTGGTACTAGCTATATTGGTGTAACTTTCTCAACTATGGTCATACTACATACCTTATTGTTAATATAATATCTTGTATGATATATATTTTCTCTCTGCAGCTCCATTTCATCTACCTTAATTTGTGCACTAAGAGCACGCCATGCAACGAGAGATTTACCTTCTACAAGGTATTCTACTCCATCATCATTACTAGTATCCTCTAATTCAGACATCTCATTACTATCACTATCATTATCACTCTCACTCCCAGTCACCACTTCTCCATTATCATGCATAATCATTGTCCTTTTGTTTGAGCATAGTGATGCAATGTGCCTTGAACCCAATCATCTAAAATATTTGATGTCCCCATTCCTAAAAGTAGGGAATCTGACTTGAATTTATTTTTACTAGCTATCTCTATTTTTTCCCTAGGTGGTTCAGTCTTCCACTTTGAAACAACTCTGTCACTTTTATCATTATTATCCCACTTTGATCTCCAAGGGATATTAGAAATCGTAGAATACTTTGCTGTTATTTTTCTTTTCAATTGTCTTCTACCTTCATAGCCATATAAAACGTGTCATCCAACTCCACATAGTGCTGTAACTTAACTGCATTGGTTGTGTCCCTATTTAACCCAATAAAAAACATGACCATTGTGGCCTCCCTATCCTTCTCTACAAGGTTGTCTTGCGGGGTTTTCCTCCCAATCTTTTACACCGCTTGCAACTAATCTCTTATCAAATTGTTCTGATTTGGTTGCACATTTGGTTGCAAAAGGAAAGTTCTAATCTCTCATCAAATTGTTCTGATTTGGTTGCAAAAGGAAAGTTCCTTTCGCGCGCGGATTTTTTGTCTCTGCACAGCAGTCAGTAATTTGGTTATAACTTTCTCTTATGATATCCGATTTAGATGATTCAAGATGCATTGGAAAGTTAACTCGAAGAGCTACAACTTTGTTGGAAATACATCTTTTCCAATTCGGAC
>CAIGRT010164904.1:0-14397 GCA_903798405.1 Fraxinus platypoda | reverse complement strand
AATTTATTCCCTGTGGGACAATAACTCTTAACTCATCACGTATTACTTGTCATCGATCCCGTACACTTGCGAGTTTTGCACGAACATCACCCCACATGGATGACCCGCTACCTATATTTTCTAACATTGGACAATGTCTTTGTATTAAGTTTTTTGAATTGTATGTGGAATGAATAACTTTGAGGGAATTAGGTTTACTTTTCGACTTTGGGTGGTGCTTGTGATTATGTGGACAGGTGTCAGATGGCACCATCATCGTTGAGTCATTGGATGCAAGATGATCGAGCAGTACATCAACGTGTCTCCTCGATTTACAATCCCATCTGCACAGTGCACTATCCTACATCAGTAAACAAAACAAGAATCTTGATTCATCACGATGACATGTTTCTAGAAAATTTAGAAGCACCAACAGCTTCTCCTCACCGTCTCAATTTAGACGATTTCTCTAAGTGAAATTGTAATTTCATAAATTTTGAGTAGTTGGAAACGAGTGTTTGTTAAAGCTAAAGTTTTGCATTATTTGGACGAGAACCTATGGGCTCTTTTTCATTTTTAATTGAGGAAATTAGGCCTAATACTGTCCAAAATCACTAAAATTGAAGAATACACTTAGAAAATGATACTTTCATTAATCTTTTTAATTAACAGTAAAATATATGTCCAAATGAATGAAAATAAATCATTTACAGCCACTATTAAACCTGCATTTCTCTTTCTATTGATTCAATCTAAAGCAGCACAAGAGGGAGAATAAGGTAGAACTAGGCTCTTGAGCACTTCAATATTATGATAACCAACTGAATTGCTGACGTTTATGGGTCTGTTGGAGATTACACAAGAAGCGGCATGAAACTCGTCTCAGGTGTGGGCCATTATTACCTTCATGAAAATCAATACAACAATTTCTACTGAAAAACCTTATCCCATGTTTCGAAATTTAAATTCTCCAAATGTGATAAATAATTCAGCACTGTGCTCTTTATTTTTGGGAGTATGATAGAATCTGAAGTAACAACTGGGAATAGGTGAGAACCTTTGAAATAAAGTCGAAATCTATGATTATTGTACTAGATTTGTGGCGAGTTTGGTTGAATTGTTGATTTAGATTTTTTTGTTGGTATGAAAAAATTTGGATTCTCAAGCATGTTATCAAGTATAAAAATGGTGACTGGAGAGAGAAAAGGATGTAGCATTTAATCCAATGTTACCCAGATTATACAAAATTGTTATTGAGAAGCATGAATATTGTGAGGTTGAATATGCATGTGTTCAGCAATTCTATTTTAGTTGCACATGTGAGGCACACTCACTTTGTGTCAGATGTTGGAACTTTGATGAAGGAAGTGCAATGAAAGAGCAGCCAAGCTATTTTCAAAGGTCTAAGTTGTCAAATTTTTGTTAACTCTTATCAAAATTTCTTTCCCTGCTCCGAATGTGGTGTCAAAAGTCTCAATTATAGTTGGTGTTCAATGTTATTTGTCACTGTTTTGAGTTGTTTGTCACCTTTTTAAATATATATCATTTTTTTTTTTGAAGTTTTGTCGGTATATTGAATAGCTTCCAAATCCAAGTAATATGTTAGTTAATAGAAGTGGAACATATTCACAAAGAGACAACATGCAAAAGAAAATCAACTATTCACTAAATCTATTCTAAAGTTTTGATTGATATTAAATATTATTTTTGAGTATGTCACATTTTGAGTGATTGTTACTTTTTTGAATTTTTGTTATTTTATTGAATTTCTTCCATATTGAATGCCACAAAAATAAAGATGAGATAGAGAAGACAATGATTATGATACATATAATGTTTTGTTGTCAAATGAAAGGCATATGTGACATGTTGAGATAGAGATGAACGTGTATCAAACGAGGTAAGGATAACATGTAAATGATATTGAAAATATTCAATGATAGATGATTTGTTTATGATTAACAAGTTCTAATTAACAATAATGGCGTTTATACAATTTTTTTGACATTTTTATTTCACGACCTTTTCATAAAAAAGTGACACAGCATGTTGTACCATTTTTTAATTAAAAGGCACATACAATCAATTTATAATAAAACATCATATTTTTGGCTAAACTTCAATTTGCTTATAAGAATTCTTTTAGATGTTAATTCATTTTGTATTGTGTTAAATGTGAATTAAGGTTTTATGAATGAGAAAGTGACATTATACGTCACTTTTTAATTAAAAAGTCTCATTTAACTTTACACAGTATTTTTTACTTTCTAAACACTTTTTATATGATTTTTCAACTGGATTTTACGAGTATTTCTGTAAGTTGCCCATTTTAATTTTGTTTTAAAATTATTGAAAAATCAACAAGATACATATAACTTAGGTTGTTGGGGGTGAACATCTAATGTTTGTTAAGCTTGACTATGCTTTGATTTTATTTTCTTAATCTAACTACAACATTATTTACACGATCCATCTTTAATATAATTAAATTGTTACACCATTTATCATTGCCATGATTAAATTGTCAAATGAAAAAATGGTAGGGTCAACCTCTAAAATGATGTGCTACAATATCATGTGTCACTATGGTCATATTGATAATGTTGTCACCTCCCTAGCCATCCTACAATGATAGTCAATGACCCCATTATACATCAAATTGCTTGAACAATGTATTTGGCACTGTTTTTTTCACTTTCCTTTTGTTTTACATATGTATTTGATGTTTTCGTAGTACTAGCTTTTTGACAAACTAATAATAGCCAAGCATTTTTTGATTAAGGGATAAAATTCAACATCGAATAAAGATGAAAACATACACCAGTTTATAATGGTTTGTGTAAAACCCCGAAATTTGACAAGGTGTGTAGCATATAATTTACTTGCCAATTGATAGAAATGTCATGTCTAGTCAAGTTATTATGCAAGTTAATTTGTTATTCCCAACCATTAGTTAGATTTATACGATTTTTCTTAATAGTAATATTGGACTCGTATAACAACTTATAATTTATCATGCATATTAGATTAGAGAAATTAATAATTTAGATAAAATCAAACCAAGTTAAAGTCGACCCAAGAAAATTAAGGTTAAAGAATATTTAGAGAATTATACTTATACGGTCACTTAATGGATTACCATTGTTAATTTAAATAACAAACAAACCCTTCCTTTCATTTTATTGATATTATAACTAATTTAATATTAATCACATCTAAAGTCAATAAGTAATTCATATTAAAACTCCATCTTTACTAGGTTAGCGTATAGACACTTACGTGTGCAGATAAGTATGGCATGACAATCCATATAATTTCAAAATTTGCTTGATATGGTTTGATCAAATACAGTTGCTAGGGAATCTGGGATAGACACCAAATCCTAAATGAAGTGTTTAAATTCTACAAAACTCTTCAATTAATCCACTATAAATAGAGGCTAGACACAGTATTATGTCATATTATTTTTTCTCCAAGTAATTTTTTTGTTCCAGTCTCTTTGTGTTCCTCTATAGAATATTGATTTTTGCATAGAAATATATTAAATCTTTGGATTTGCAATCAAGAATCTCGTTTCCTGCAAAAAACATTTCTACAGATTCATTTTTAAAAGGTGAGGTGCTCAGTGCTATTAGTGATTTTTCCACATATGTTCAAATACGTTGTTGTGTATGAATTTAATTACTTCACTTCAGGGTCACTTCGGGAGAAATAATGATACATTTTACAGCGTACCTACAGGTATTAGTTAGCCTTCACGTTATTTTGCAGCGCTTGCTAGAATTCTCATTTTTCATGGTGTGATAATTCTCATTTTACATTGGTAAGAGAATTTATACATAATTTCATATTTGATTTGAATGTGGAGTACCAAACATCTTATCAAGTATATTTTGTTATACTCATGCTTCTTTATTTACAAACTTCAGGTAAAAATTAACATGCTGGACAACGATGGATAGATGGGTGTGCCAGTGCATCAATTGATTCTCGTCACGAAGTACATTATTTGTTGAATTTGATTAGTTTTGGAGTAACGTTATAATTTTTTATTAGTCCTAGTTTTATAGTATGTTAGAACTAGTTTTTATTAATGTTTTGATGAAATATATGATTCCAAAACGTTTTGCATATTATATTATATTTTAATTTATCTTTTATTAAAGGTTGTTCAATTTTATTGGATATGTCATTATATTGAAATTTAGTGGGTGTTTGGCCCCCATTTTTTAAGAAGAATTAGTTTTTGAATAGTGATTGATAGGAGAATGTGTGGTGGAAAAGTGATGAAAAGTTTTAGATTTGTGTGTAGTATTATTTTATTTGGAGAATGTGTGGTTGAAATGAAGAATGAGAATGAGAATGAGAAAGAGAAAGAGAAATTAACGGGTGTCAAAGAGGGGCTTAGTAATTATACTAAAAACAANTAGATTTGTGTGTAGTATTATTTTATTTGGAGAATGTGTGGTTGAAAATGAGTACTGTAGAAAAATGAATGGGAAAAAAAGAGAAAGAATGGGGCTCAAACAGTTGCATATTCTTTTCAAGTGCATTAAAAAATTCTTGTTTGGTAACGCTTTGGGTTACTAGAATTTGGAGCGTTGCAGTTTGGGCTACTCCTTTTAATTAGAATGACCTTTTAAGATGGAACAAAAAGTCTTAATATGATATTAGAGCTTATTAAATTCAAACGAGTAATTCGAGTAGGTTAAAACTAAAAAAAAAGAAAGAGCAAACAAATTTCAAAATTGGACTGCTCAAAAGAGCCACCATCTTGCGTGGACATATTATAATATAAAATCTCACATCAAATAAAGACGAAAACATGGATCAATTCATAAAGATTTATGCTACTCCTTTTAATTAGGTTGACATTTTAAGAGGAGTAGCACAAACCTTTATAAGCTTGGTATGTTTTCATCTTTATTCGATGTGAGATTTTATTCCTTAAAATTTTTGGACATCAATTAATTTAATGAGTCCACCCCGATGGACCAAATCTCACTCTTTTTTTTTTTTGTCAAATTGAAATAACATATAAAGCCTATTAAGATGTGGATATTAGAGATTTGGCATATTGCTTCTTGCTTAATCACCATAGTGATTAAAAGTTTATTCAATAGTGGTGGTAGTCCTCTAACTGACACTCTTCTTCTTCCCGGTCTTGCACTTCTTGAGATCAAATTTTTACTCTAATTGTAAAATATTTGAAATCCATCAACTAGCCACAATTATTAAAAAACTTGTATACTTAAGTTGCCCAAGAAAAAAATATATGAATTTCAGAACTAAAATAATAAATAGGTGGAATGACAAAAATTATATTTCATTTTAACTTACTATTATTCCATTGAGAATTCCCATACTCATTCAAAAAATTTCATGCTTTGCTCAATTAGGATTATGTTGTGGTCCGATTCATATGGAAAGGTAAGTCCTTATATTATGAATGATATTTGAAACAATTTTGTGTCTTATGAATTGCTTGATCTAGCACGGATTACGTTGGATTATGTTTTTCTGTCCGATTAATTCAGTAGCAACTATTGAAATTTATGGGTTGTCCTCAAGATTCATCATGTCGACTCGACAAATTCTTTTTATGCCTTAAATTTTGAAAGTAAATGATGATTGATAAAGGAATTCTTGATATAATTTTCAATATTTTTACCTTTAATTATTAGTGTACAAGTACAATGTATTACAAAATGTTCCACTACAAAATATCGAACGTACAAAACAAACCTAACACCCATGATTTCACCACAAACATAATAATCACGATCTCCCCCAAATCCAGACCTACATTGGCCCCACCATTAGCTACCACTCATTAAACAATCCGAAGATAAGCAATTATTATTTTAAATTTTGAAATATTCCTTTAGAAAACGAATTGAAGAATCCAGATTACAATTTCTTGAAAAGGCCACTGTAATCTGGTCCGTCTCTCTAAAGTGTATGAGGTTCGATGCACACAAGAACATAATAATAAGAAAATATATAAAATAATTGTGTTCATTTGATCTTATCCCTCTCACGTCGCCGCCTTATATTCATTATCATTTTCCTCCTGTCTCTCTTTCTTATATCTATATATACACGCATAAATCTGCTGATTACTGATTTAAATTATCAAAGATCCAATCTTCTCGTTTCCTTGTAATTTCTAATCTGAGTTAATTGCATTTGTATTTTTTTTGTTGAATGTTTTGGGTTTTCATCGACATGTGTCATCTGGGCAATGCTTTTTTTGGTTTAATTTATGTGGGTTGGATTCATTTTGGTGTGTTTGTGGTTAACTGTTCTGTTTTTCTGAATTTTTTGGCAGATTCGAGCTAAAATTGGAAAGCTATTGACATATCTGTTTGGGGTTTATATTTTGAATGATCGGGAATAAGAAATCTGAGGTTTTTATTGAATTTTATTGCTAGAGATGTCGATTTTACAAAAAAGCGATTCAATACAGATCCGGGAGGTTTGGGCCGATAATTTGGATCCAGAGTTTGCTTTGATTCGTGAAATTGTTGATGATTACCCTTACATTGCTATGGATACGGAATTCCCTGGTATTGTGCTTCGACCCGTGGGTAATTTCAATAACTCGAATGATTATCATTTCCAGACATTGAAAGACAATGTGAATATGTTGAATCTGATCCAATTGGGGCTTACCTTTTCGGATGATAAGGGGAATTTGCCCACCTGTGGGAGCGATAGGTGTTGTGTATGGCAATTCAATTTCTGCGAATTCAATCCCAACAAGGATGTCTTTGCAAATGATTCGATTGAGTTATTGCGCACGTGTGGTATTGATTTTGCAAAGAATAATGAGAAGGGTATTGATGCTAAGCACTTTGGAGAGCTCCTAATGTCTTCAGGAATTGTTTTGAATAATGATGTCTATTGGGTGACTTTCCATAGCGGTTACGATTTTGGGTACTTGCTGAAGTTGTTAACTTGTAAGAACTTGCCTGATACGCAGGAGGGTTTCTTTAAGTTGATCAATATGTACTTTCCGGTCCTTTATGATATAAAGCATTTGATGAAGTTCTGTAACAGCCTGCACGGTGGGTTGAACAAGCTAGCCGAGTTGTTGGAGGTGGAGCGGGTTGGAATTAGCCATCAGGCGGGTTCAGATAGCTTGCTCACCGCGTGTACCTTCAAGAAGTTGAAGGAGAACTTCTTTAGCTGTTCACTAGAGAAGTATTCCGGTGTGTTGTATGGCCTAGGTGTTGAAAATTGACAGGATATTTCTTGAGGATAGGTAAAAAAATGAAATAAAAAAGTATAAGAAATGTGAATAATTAGGTGTTTATTGAACTAAATTTGTGTGTGCATAATGATTATGATGCCACACTTCTTTGTACCCTCTTTAAAGTTAAAAAAGCTGTTTATCAATGAATCTTCCTGTGTTAGTTTTTCTAATATCCGTTTGTATTTTCCTCCACATTTGAGTAAGTTATGCTGCTTAACAATTCTGTGGTTTGTTTCGTTTGGTAATTATTAACAGTTATGGCAATTGCCGGATTGAGCTTTGCTGGTAGATATATTAACTCAAGGCAGACTCAGGTTTCATTCTTCTTTGTGTTTTAAGTTAGCAGCTATGGTTCAAAAAATATCTAAAGCTTCCAGTTTACATTTACAGGTTTGTTTCCTTTTTCGCCTTTCTTTGTCTTTGATTCTGGTTGGCCTTAGTTTCTTTAATTATATGATCAGGATTCATTTAACAATTTTATGTTATTTCCTGGATGGAACTATGATCAAGGCCTAAGGGCCTGCTTGGGAGTTTTTTTCACTAGTTTTGACGGATTTTGGGTGGCATCGTTTATGAGAGGTTGAAAAATTGGTACTTGTTAGTTTTTTTGCGTGTCAAAAGTTAGTGGTGTAATTTTTGCAGTCTTTCTTAACCTACAAAAATCAGTGGGTTTTGGTCGTTTATCAAATTCTCTTCACAATTTTATCTCCTATAAAATATTCTTTCCAACCCACATATAATGTTCAAGACTAAGTTGTAAATGAATATTCATTCACTATTTTTTTTTATAAACGAAATAATTACTTTATATCTAAGAATTACTTATAAGATAAAAATAAACTTGTATAAAAAAAATGCTTATAAAGTAAAAATACTACTAGTAAGGATAAAATTCACTTATAAAATTTAAAATGTTACTTATAAGTAAAAAAATATTCAAAAGTAAAAAAAAAAAATTAACTTATAAATTATAATTTTATTTATAAGTAAATATTTCACTTTTTAAGTAAAAAAATAATTAATATGTAAAAAATTATTTATAAGTAAAATATCACTTATGTGTAAAAAGCATTTCATATTAGAAATTATAACTTGAAAATTTCATTCTGTGGCGTATATTTAATTTTATTTTTTAATTCTAAAATCGCCCGATAATAATAAACTCCCAAGTATAGGTTGGAATGTTTTAAAAACCTGTACTAAAAATCTCCCAAAATTGGATTTATGAGGCCCAAAATTGATAAGTTAAGAAGATAACCGAACTCCCAAGCATGACATCGTAGTCGGGGGGAGTCTGCTTCATTCTATAAAGAGCATGTTTCGCTAAGCTTCAAAAAAGTAAAAATACTCGGAAGTAGCTTTTTGTTTCTAAACACACACACACACACACACACACACACATATATAAATTATAGTGTCCACTACTTCGAGCATGTTTAGCTAAGCTTAAAAGATTTATTTATGTTATAATTAACTAAGATTGGTAAAATTTTTCACTAGAAAGGTAAAATATATATATATATATAACATAAATAAATCTTTTAAGCTTAGCTAAACATGCTCGAAGTAGTGGACACTATAATTTTTCATAATGAGGAAATTCAGCTAATTGAATTTTGGGTATTGACAATGGCCTTGGAGACTGCTATGCTAAACAAACTCTTCTTTATTTTCTGTATACATCTTGACAGATACCATGAACTTGTGTTTAGCCTTCATCACTTTTCTTCAATTGGATCAACTATAAATCCATAACTCTTTTCCCTACCTCAATGCTGTTTGCTAGATATTTTCTGGATTTGGCCTCACAATACTATCCATTTCACAGTCATTCAGTATGTGTTTTACAATGTTGTTTCTTGCATTTGTTGATTTAAGTTATCTACTGTGAAATACAGTTTGGCTTATGCGAAATCTGTAAATCCCATTCACTAGACATGCTGTTCCCTTAATATCACTTACTGATATGTCAGCCATTAATTGCCTCAAATCTTCTCTAGTTTTCCCATACAAACTCTTAGGTCTGCTGCTGTTGGTTTTTCTACTTCATCAACATTTCATTGGTACTCGGGTTTAGGCTGTTTTGTTGAAGGAAAGTCAATTTTTCATTTTTCTTGCTAACAAGGAAGTCCTTCATGCAAACAGGTTGTGACAGTTGGGTATAATTTGGTTATTTTATTCCACGTCGAAGCAGGATAGAAATTTGTTGCATTTGTGGAATCTTATTAAATGTTGAGAATGTAATTTGGTTTCGTAGAATGTTAAACCATTATTTTGGATTCTCTCTCAGTAAGCGAATAATGGTAATAGCTGTAAAAAGCGTGGACTGTGCAAGGGGAAGTATGCTTGGAGGCTCTTCTGTCCCATGAGTCTCCTTCTCTTGTTTTACTTACTCCCCACCCCTTCAGCACAAAGTTATAGCTTCTTGTATATCGAGTGGATTTACTGAAAACATTACGGATTTGACTTTGAGGTTTGGGTCTTAATTTCAAAAATATTTGAACAATCCTCCGCATCGAAATACATTTCTTTCACCACATCCCAGATGTCCTTCGTTGTAGGTAAGAAGAGATAGGTTTTTCCTATCATCGGCTTCATGAAATTTACGAGCCAAGCCATATCCATTGAATTTTCTGAGTTCTATTTTTTTAGAAATGCAGCCTCTGTTGGTTTCTCTGTCCCACCGATAAGGTAACCAATCTTCCTGTTGTGTTAATTATGTCTAGAATCTCTGAAACTACTTGTTGGGAATTCAAGGATCATCTATCGTTCGATACCACTTGATATGAAACCAACTACCGATTGTGATGTTGAAGTTATATGGCACAATAATGAAGTATTTGATTAAAAATAAAAAAAGACAATAAAATATGGTAAATGAATTATGAGATTTTATTGCACCAATAATAATGGAGAAATATACAATTGATCTTAAAGTTATAGTAATTTTTTTTCTCACATTATAAAATTATATAGAAGAGCCTAATATTTATAGGGAACATGTAGAAGACGCCCAAATCCTCCTAATAGAGTTGTTGATGAAGTAGAATGTCAAAAAATCGAGTCCAAAACGAAAAATGAGAGAAACCGCGAAAAATCGGAACAGGTACGCGCCACCTCTCGGCACCGGGCGTTCTGCCCAAATAAATTTTTTTTTTTGGTTCCAAGTTGTTATCTCAATCCTAAACTCGTCTTCAAGTTTAATACCAATTTTCAACTCCCAATGAGTTTCCAAATAGAACTTCAACGTGACATAGGACTCCAATAGTATTCCAAACAGAATTCTTCTAGACGTGCACTTCAATTAGAATTCTTCAATTATTTCAACAAGGAATTCGGGTTACACCAAAATTCTAACAATTTTTACCTTGACACGAATTCCACTGCAACAAACAAAACTCCAAAATATTCTCTACCTGGAAAAGTAAAATCCGTCTGCAAGGAATGAACGGACTCTTCAACAATAATCAAAACTGATTTTTCCAACCAAAGACAAAATACTCCACCTCTTCCAATGAATCCAAACACTACTCTGCATAATTATCCCAGATTCTTAAAAAATCATAATGATTTTAAAATTCACCAAACTGAGCTGTAATATACCCCAAAGCAGAATCAAACCCAAATGTTTTTAAAGAAGGCCCCATACTAAATTGTATACCTTCTAATACGCTGAAAGCATGCTCAACAAAATCAGCATCCACATATCTTTTACCATTGAGTCCGTCCCTAGCAATTGAATACAGTGGCATTGCAGGTGATGGTGGCCAAGTAGCATTATTCATATCTCCTGAACTTTACTGAGCAGTACTCTTCAAATCTAACCCTTTACGAGCTCCAAAAGGTATTGTACCAAGCTGNCGACCCTTTACAAGCTCCTAAAGGTATTGTACCAAACTGAATGTCCACTACGGTTCTGAACCTGTGCTGATTGACTCTTCTAGATTCTGCATGACCTTGCAAGATGTATAATTGAGACATTTTCTATCTATCCAATACAATATGGGAATCCTTACAAACCTTCAAAACTCCACCTCCACCAAAGAACTCATAACCCTTTAAATCAAGGATAGACAAAGAGATGAGATTCTTCTTCAAATTTTGGAACATGTCGAACCTGACCAAGTGTTCTAATTGTCCCATCCTATAGCTTCAATTTGATCGTACCATTCCAGCAACCCGACAAGGTGTGTTGTCGCCCATAACCACGGTACTTTTAGAAACGGTTTCATATGTAGTAAACAAATCCTTATTATGACATATATGAAACATACACGCTGAATCCAGAATCCAATCCTCCTTTGGTTTAGACTCAATGTCAGAAATAGTCAAGAGATCCCACTCAATTGCAATGTTCTCTGCGAGGTCTGCTTCACTTAAAGTCTCTGATTGCTTCTCATATCTACTTGCAACCAACCTTTCTTTATTCTGCAACTTGTAGCAATCCTTCTTTAAATGTCCATTTTTCTTGCAGAAGTTACAAATTTGATTACTGAACTTAGACTTCGATCTGTCCCTTCCAAAACCACCATAAGCAATTAGGCCTTCTCCATCACTGACCTCTGAAACTAGATGCTTCGTCTTTTCTTTTGAAAACAAAGCATCATACACTTCCTCTATGGTGAGAGTATCATAACTATACAAGATCGTGTCTCTAAACGAAGAAAATGAAGCGGGCAACGAACACAATATGATCAAGGCCAAATCTTCTTAATCATACTTTACAATCAAAGTTTCCAAATCAGCGATGATATCTTTAAATACAGTCAGGTGATCTTCCAATGATCTTTCTTCTACTATTCGATGAGAGTATAAACGTTGTTTGAGATGCAACTTGGTTGTCAAACTTTTAGTCATGCACAATTGTTCCAACTTCAACCATAAAACAGCTGCTAAACCCTCCTTCAAAACGTCCTGAAGAAGGTATTCGATAGATGAAGATGAATGTGAGAAACTGCCTTCTTATCCTTCCGTAATTTCTCATCCACTATCAAAGTTGTGGGCATCTTGTCAATTTTCAGCAATGCATAATCCAAATCCCGCTATTCGAGTATTGCATGCATCTTAACTTACCATAGCGAAAATCTTGTGTTTCGATCTAAAAGCTGAATGTCATACTTCATTGAAATCATCATGAATAAAAACCTCGAACAAATCAAACATTGGCTCTTGCGGAACTGTTGAACCTAGGTGCTCTGATACCACTTGTTGTGTTAATTATGCCTAGATCTCTGATACCACTTGTTAGGAATTCAAGGATCACATATCGTTTGAGGTAACTTGATATGAAACCAACAACATGATTGAGATGTTGAAGTTATATGACACAATAATGAAATATTTGATCACAAGCAAAAGAATAAAAGAAGACAAAAAAATATGGCACATGAATTATGAGATTTTATTATTCCAACAATAATGGAGAGATATACAATTGATCCTAAAGTTCTAGTAATCTCTTTTCTCACCTTATAAAATTGTATAGAAGTGCCTAATATTTATAGGGAACATGTAGGGACGTCCAAACCCTCCTAGTAGAGTTGTTGATGAAGTGTGATACCAAAAAATCGAGTCCAAAGCGAAAAAATGGATAAAAACGCGAAAAACTGGAACAACGCGGCGCCACCTCTGGAGTCGGGCGTTCTGCCCAAATGATTTTTTTTTGTTCCAAATTGTTTTCGCCATCCCGAACTCTTTTTCAAGTTCAATATCAATCAACTCCCAAAATAAAATTTCAATTTGACATAGAACTCCAATAGTATTCTAAACTGAATTCTTCTTGACGTGCACTTCAATTAGAATTCTTCAATTATTTCAATAAGGAATTCGGGTCACACCCAAATTTTAATACTTCCATTTTTCGTTGATCACAAGTTTTATTGATTGGGCCCATTCTTGAAAGTTCCTTCCATTTAGTTCCTCTACTGTGAGTTGGAAGGAGGAGGTATCAGGGCCACTTGAACCTATTATGGTGGTGGCCTCTGTTTTAGAATTTGGAGCTTCACAGGTCATTGACCCCTTACTGTTGATTGTGATTTCGGTCATTGGTTGCTAGGTTTTGAACAACCTATCTTTGATACCATGAAATCAGAATTAGTTTTCTGTATTTCTTATTCTCCATTGTACAACATAATGATCCTATTTATAATACAATGAAAGAACTAAAAAAGGAAAAATACTAGTCTCCTAAATAAGACAATAAATAAATCAATATAATTACAATTCTATTTAAGGCAAGGAGAATCCCTGTCAATCATCTTCAATCAATTAAGCCCCTAATGTAATCATTCGCGATTTCAACACCAACTTTATTATTATTATTATTATTATTATTATTATTATTATTTTTCTAACTTGGTCTTGGGTTCCAGTTGGCCTTACTTAAATATTATGATCACTAGATACCCTTCCAGATTGTTTCTTAAAAACTTTTTGTTTTTAAACATGTTTGGATAAGTTACTCTTTTCTTCACTATAAAATTTTAAAAAAATTACTTATGTTGAAACTATAGTACATCTGACACAATGAAACGAGAATTAGATTGAGAAAGAGAAGGGAAGGGAAGGGAAGAGAAGAACACAGAATTTAGGAGGGGTGTACCAATTTCTATTCATATAAAAATGGTTAGAATTACAATATATAAGTTCCCTTTATATAAGGTATCAAAAATCCTGTTCTAAGTAGGAAAAATCTAATAAAATCTATTATTTCAAGCCCTAATACTGTTTTCTAAAATAAGTATCAAAGTTGGAAAATAAATTAAACAATATCGCTATTAAGATTTTCATCATTTTTTGATGATGAGATGGACTACAACTTCTTAATCAAGGAAAATGATCATTTTTTCCTTATCAAATAACGATATCGATCTTCTGTCGACGATCAAATTTAAAAATTATTCCCAAGCATTTGATGTGATTAAGGAAGATGATCTTTCCTTTTAATCGAGTAGCAGACACGAACTTCAAGAAGCAAGAAATTTGAGGAGCATAATACACTAGCATAGTAGACTGGTCCATAGAAACAAATGATTGCAACAATGGCTAGGGTTGGGCAAAATGTCCGAACCGAACCGAATCGAGCGGTTTTTTTAAAATGAAATACCCGAACGGGTATTCGAATCGAGAACCGAATGGTTTGGTTCGGTTCGGTTCTCGGT
>CAIGRT010164886.1:0-12425 GCA_903798405.1 Fraxinus platypoda | reverse complement strand
ATACGGTAAATTGCATATCCGGTATGTTAATTGCATATGCGGTATGTTGGTTGCATAGACAGTATGTATTGTAAATTCGGTATTTGTTAAACCGGTATTTGTTCACGATTATTTTTCCCAACAAAAAATAGACAACATTACACCTAAAATATAATATTGACATTTAGAACTACATTTAATTCAACCTATAAATGTACGATGTTATTAAAGTGTCTAAGGGGGAACACTGAAGCACCTTCACATTTATGACCATCCCCCTCAAAACCAAATGGACATTGGCACCTACTAGGGCAGAAGAAATCTAAACCGTTAAAAAGAAGATGCAAGAAAGATTTCTTTCAATGAACTTAGAACACCTAAGTTATACATCTTTCTCTTTACCGCCATTAACAATGATTAAATAAAAATGAAATTGGTTGTCTCACCTTCTAAAACTTCATGGTTTTGCCATTAGTGGACATGGAAAAAGTGCACCATTAAATACCAAAAATTAACATGAAATTGTTCCTCATAATAAAATTCAAAAAAAAAATAAAATCGAGGCCTATGTTACTAATCAATTTTCTACAAAACTGAAAAAAGAAGAAGAAGAACCGAGAAAACATAGACAAAATTGAAGGCTCCGCCACTACAAAGCACAACCTTGACTCTCCATCCTCAGCCGCACGGTCGCCTCCTCGACCACCACCATTTTCATGAATCCCACCAAAATCAACTCTGTTGGAAGCAAACAAGGCAGCTGAAATGTCGATGCACTGCAATCGGACCTACATAGATCCATCGAACCCAGACCCAGAAGAAGATCGAGCATCCACCGTTGGCTTTTGTTGACCTCGAAAAATGTGACTTGATGTGAACAACATATGCAGGGCCCACTCACGCCAACCTAGGCAAATTCCGACCCATTTTGTCGTGAGTACCAGAAGGAAGTAAGGAAAACGTGAACGCAGGATATGCTTCACGATGTGAGACACAAGTGTTCGAGCACCGACGGGTCAAACAAAGATGATTGCGCTAACAACAATCACCAATCAAATGAAGACCCAAGAGTGGCTAACAAAGAGTGGGTGAATTAGTTATGTAAAACTATTTCGTAAAATTAATATAAATACAAGCAATGACCAAATATTAAATTCAAATAGTAAATACAATAAGTAAAAGAGATATATATATATGAATGATGCAAACGATATAATTATGGATGTTCGATACAAAGCAATGATCTACGTCCTCCGTTACCAAACTCTCCGGCACAAGTAAGGCCTTTTCACTATGTTAATTGACTTATGGTGCAATCCAACATTTTACAACGCTTTCGGTGACTTACAAACAAGGAGCATTGATCCTTATACAATGTTGAAATTTACGGGGACCTCGACACAACGAAAGAGAAGGTAATGCCGTTGGCGAAGTTTTAATAGAATAGTGATTTTACAATTGAGACCTCTCTCTTAATAAATGATATAATCAAATTAAGTACCAAGAGAGAAATGGGCTAACACTTTAATTATAGTAATTAATGAAGCTCAAGTGTTATGTGAGAAAATTTTTGATAAGTAAAATGATTTTCTAACGTTAATTTAATCAAACGTTTTTCAAAATAAATGATTTGATAAAGATGAATCAATGTAACTTTACTCAAGAATATCTCAGATAAATACTCTTAAAAGTGTTATATTGAATATAGAGTGAAGTGATATTTATAGGAGTCAAAATGCCAAAATTTCTGCCCAATCGGACGTCTGCCACTGAAAAGACGACTAAACTAGTCGTTGTGCGTCAGAAATCAGAACGGTTAAAAATTAGGCCGTTGGACCAACTGGACGTCCGCTAGGACAAAAATTCTCCATATTTTTCTTTTCTTGATTATTTTAACAAGTGTAGGGTTTTGAAAAACATATTCACTTAATTTTTCAAAATAAATATCATTGGTAAAAGATTTAAAAATTTAGTGAAAATTTTTGTCATATCAAAAATAATTTTTATGCGAGTGTTTTTATGAATAATTTATCTCGTGCATAAAAATTTTACTTATGAGCTTTTAATGATTCATTGCTAAGGATTAAAGTATTTTACCTTTACATATGGATTCAAAGCATCTAAATCTAATATCTTCAATAAATGCTTGATTTTTAGTGAATGCTTCGATTGATTTGACGTGATTGCTCGACTTCCATCTTGATTTTCTTTGATCGTAAGTTATGATTCTTTTGGTAGCAATCATTTTGTCTTTAATTGATCAATTTGGTCACAATAGCTATAAAGACTTAAATTCAGTTGTTAGATATAAAACAATTTGTTTGTTATAATCAAAACACGAGATCAACGATAGGTCAACATCAAATGCCTATGATTATCCACTAAAGATCAAGTTAATAAATATGGAACAAGAAAAATTATATATGGAGAATTTTTCCTCTTGAATGTTTGTTAGAAAAGATGTTTACAAGACTACGTATTTCTTTTTTTAGATTTCCAAAAGATCTCTTCTAATTTACCTTCCTATTTATAGTATTTTGGCTGATGTGGTGTCCGCTGGATCAGAAGCATGTAACCTCATCTCCTTGACTAAGGCTTCACATCACTGTCTGTCATACAATAAATATATTGACAACGAGTCAGCCGCATAAACATTAGGCTGACACATATAAAATTCTTTATTACAAACGTTACATCAATCATTCCTAAAGATTGTCTATTAATCTTTTAAGAGACAGCTTCAGCTTCAGGAGCTTTGGTTGGAGATATCTTTGTATCGATCTTCTGTGTGAAGTACTTCGTCGTCTTCTCTGACCGCTTTAGGCAGTACTTTGGCTTAATAGGAAGCGCTTCGTATTTACGTGCTTCAGCCATTCATTTGATCTCTTAAAATATGACCAACTGACTCTTTTCTTACTTTTCTTTCCTCGTGGATTGTTATGTAGCGTTTTGACTTGAGCCTCGGTGGCGAGCTTATTGTCTCCTAAGTCTAGGCATGATTATTTATGTAATGCATAAACATGTATGTATAAAAATTTTGTTGGAGTGGTTTTTACCATACCACAATGAATTACCTATTAATGCTGTCCAAAGCTTTGTACTTTGGACATCTCACTTTCAGGAACAGTTCTCAGGAATGTTAGCAAGGCACGTTATCTGAAGTAGCTTTATACATTCGAAGCCTTGTTTGAACTAGTTGAAATGAAAGGACTACGTCGCTTGCCGAGACTCAATTCACTAATTACGAGGAGCAATATTTTTAAAACATTTGGGAAACACGAGGCGTTGTCATTACTTCAAATGATTTGCTATTTTTGTATGTTTTTAAAAAAAAAAGAACAACTGAAGCGGTTCATCTTCCCAAAGCACGCAACCCTCACCGCATTTAATGCACAATGATGGTTGTTGTGCACACGTATTGCGAAGTTTAGGCGCAAATACTACATGACGAAGACGCCCTGATTTGGGTCGTAGAAGACGAAGCAGCATATGGATTGAGTGTCTCAGATTTAAACCTCAAATGAACAGTCAGATGGTCTAGATCAACATCTAATGGTTAGGATTAGGAGCTTTCACCTATAAAAGGCAACATTTTATGGCAAAAAATTACTTTGCCTTCACGCAA
Source organism: Fraxinus platypoda (assembly GCA_903798405.1). Taxonomy (NCBI): domain Eukaryota; kingdom Viridiplantae; phylum Streptophyta; class Magnoliopsida; order Lamiales; family Oleaceae; genus Fraxinus; species Fraxinus platypoda. Next base: position 8,821 of record CAIGRT010164886.1, on the reverse strand, counting down.
TTAGCATTCATATTTTTCAAAATCTCTCATTTCCTTTCTTTCTCCTTGCAAAATCTCTCATTTCTAGTGATTCTCCTTCACCATTCTTCCATTTAATTCGTAAGTATTTAAAAACTTTAACTTCTAAAAATCAATGTCATTTTTACATTCTACTAGGGGGATATAGATCTTAGTGAAGTAGCTACTGAGATGGGTGTACAAATAACTAATACGGCAGACCTGGTTCGAACTATCCAAGTAGGGCAGAGTGTTTCTGGGGAGGGTAAAAGAAACGACGGGATAGCTTGGGGGCAGCCAAAATCCTTTCAACCGTAAATCCATCATACTTAGTAAACCTTAAAGAAAAGTACCATATCCCCTACGACATATAACTTCTGTCCCCCGCTCCTGACAAGTGAGCCTATTTTCCTAGATAGGGTTGCATTGTTGTCAGTGAGTTCCTTTTGAAGGTAGGCCTTCGGCTGCCCATCTTTCCATTTTTTAGGTCTGTTCAGAGGTTTACGGGCTGGCTCCCACCTAGCTCGTCCCCAATGATTGGCCCCAACTAGTGGGAACCTATTTTCTATGGAATGAGACTTCCCTTGGAGAGGACATGCCCCTCCATATTTTTCAAACCATTTTCCAACCCAAGTCCTGGGAAAGGAAATTCCAAGGGGTGGTATTCCTTATGTCCGTGGAACTCACATTTCTCCTTTGTCTTGGGCCTTCCTTCATCTATCAAATGATGGAAGGAGACGTGGTTCTGGGTGAGGGAAAAATGGGAGGAATGTGAGGATAACATAGTCCCCCACGTGAGAGTTCCGACCTCCTACTCCGAAGCTCGTGAGTGTTGTATCTACCTTTTGATTTTCAAGTATTAATGATTCTAATGTTAACCTTTTTATGATGTCTTGGAAGGTCCGTTGAACGGTTCGAGCTCAGCCAAGAAGAGTGGGAAGTTCTTACAGACATATACAGACGCCCCTCATCCTCTTGTGAATTTGAGCATCTGATCCTTTCTAGATGATTCTTTGAAGAGTTCTGTCTAATGGCCCGAAGAGGTAGTGTTCCTTTTCGCAATAAATCTTATTTGGTGTTTGCATAATCATTACTGACCTTGTCTTTTGCCTTTGTAGAAAATTTTGAAAAGAGGAGGCACCCCACGCCTGACCCTCTTCACTTGGTCCCTCACCTATTTGGCCACGATAGATGAGAGCTTCAGCCCTTTTCTCCCGGAGGTGGCTGTTGACCCCGAAAAATGTGACGCTGACGTGGACAACAGATGTCAGGCCCACTCACGCCAACCTAAGCAAATTTCAGCTCTTTTTTGTCCGGAGTACCGGAAGAAAGTGAGAAAAACATGAATGCGAGAGATGCTTCACGACGTGAGACACAAGTATTCGAGCACCGGCGGGTGAAACAAAGATGATTACGCTAACAGCAATCACCAATCAACTGCCTATGATCATCCGCTAAAGATCAAGTTAATAAATATGGAACAAGCAAGATGATATATGGAGAATTTTTCCTCTTGAATGTGTGTTAGAAAAGATGCTTACAAGTCTATTTTGTATTTCCTTTTTTAGATTTCCAAAAGATCCCTTCTCATTTACAAAGACTTCCTATTTATAGTGTTTTGGCCAACATGGTGTCCATTGGATCAGAAACACGTGGCCTCATCTCCTTGACTAAGGCTTCACATCACTGTCTGTCATACAATAAATACATTGACAACGGGTCAGCCGTCTTATACATTAGGTTAACACGCCTGACATTCTTTATTACAAACGTTACATCAATCATTCCTAAAGATTGTCTATTAATCTTTTAAGAGACAACTTCAGCTTTAGGAGCTTCGGATAAATTAAGGCTTCGGTTGGAGGAAGCTTTATATAGGTCTTCTGTGTGAAGAGCTTTGTTGTCTTTTCTAACCTTTTTAGGTAGCACTTCGGCTTAACAGGTTGCGTTTCGAATTTACGTGCTTCGACCATTCATTTGATCTCTTAAAATTTGACCAATTGACTCTTTACTGACTTTTCTTTCCACGTGAATTGCTATGTGGCATTTTGATTTGAGCTTCGGTGGCGAGCCAAAACAGTTTTATCTCTGGATTAGCCGACAGATTAGGGAAAGGACAAAGGAGTTGCAAGACGAGGGAGTGGTTTCTGAGAGTCTGCTAGGGTTTGTTGTTGGAAGAAGAGTGTAAGATGAATAAAACATATATAAGAAAGATACTTAGTAATGGATAGTAGTGAAAGGGCCATAATACCCTTTTTCTTATCCAGATGAAAACAAATAGTGAAAGATGAATAAGAACAAGATAAGAATATAAAAAAGCTTCACAAATAAACAGTGAAATGTGGATTGTCTCTTTAATATAGTAAGGACATTCACTTCTAAAAAGAAAATTATATTATCCCTTTTAACCTTATGTAAATTTACTTCAATCTAATATACAAAATTAAATAAAAATATATTATTCTAAATTCATCTACTAATATTTATTTTCATTAAATTCTTCTTGACCTTTTTATAAAACCTTAATATTAATAAAATATTTTCTTTTTAACTAAAGTCAAAACAACTATGGAAGAGATATCATTAGAGTAAATACATATATACATAAAAATATATAAAGAAGAATTTGAAAAAGTAAGGATTATCTTTTATTGTGAATTTGATGAATTTAGTACGTGAAGGATTTTTATTTTGAGTTTGGATTATTTGATAATGTGCCTTTTGAATTCAAGTAGTATTAATAAAAAAAAATTATTTCGAATTATTTGAGTCTTTTTGTTGGGGTTATCTTTTCTTTCCTTGATTTTCTTGAATTGAAAATATTGATGGCTATCTTTTCTGCTAGGATTATCAAAACAAGAATTTGAATTTTCTGTTGTGATTATCTTTCTTTTTTTGATTTTCTTAAATTCAAAACAATGGTGCCTAATCTGCTAGGATTATCAAAACAATTAAAACAATTTGGCAGTGCATATTGATGACAATGATTGAAAATATAAAAGGATTATGAAGGAATATTGATAATGTAGATATATAAAAATTGTGGGAGAAATATATAAAAAATGGTGTAGATGTATAGATATATAAAAATTGTGTAGATATACAAAAGGATTGAAGAAATTATGATGTGATAAATATATAAAAATGATGTAGATGTATAGTGTTAAAATGAATGAATTTAATAAGAACAATATCGAAATGTAATGTGGATGAAAATAGTAATTTGTTTAAAATTTTAATAGGGAGAGATATAGGGTATGATTGATATATAATAATGGTGGATCTAAATAACGGCTTTTTTTTTATTGTTCAAGATGTTCAAATTATTTTCTTGGACTTCTCTTTTAATTGAAAGAGAAGACCTCTAAGAAATAAGACTCATACTCAAAATATCGTACATGAAATTAGGAAAGAAGTTTTGTTAAGAAATAATCTTCTAAATTGATAAAGAAACTTTAAGGAAAGTCAATAAATCTTTAATTCCTTAAATTTGTATTCCCTAATGAAAACGCTAAGATCATAAGCAATCAATCATAATCTCAAAGTCTGATATATTAGAAATTATGGACACTTCGTCTAGTTCATTTTTCACATATACTCACTGGGCCCTTTGTTCAATGGTGAGTACGAAAGTATGAAATTATTAAGTCATGAATTCACCAATGAGTCCGAAAGTGTGGATTGGTCGAGGCTCAAGTTCACTGATTAAAAAGTCATTCAGTCCCATATTCCATATAGAGTCGATTTTCTTTCTTTTTGTACTGGAAATTTTCTTCAAATTTGTTACCTAATTGAAGCACAAAAATCTCCAGGATATATTTTCGTAACATAATGATAGAAGACTATCAAACAATAACTAATCAAATATTTATTATGTAGAAATAAGAAAAATCTTTATCTTTCTCTCCAAGCATAAAAAGATTGGATTATGATGCAATTAAATCAATTCTTTATAGTACAACTAATTTTCATCAATACACGTGTTCATATAGAAAGTTATATAGATAGAATTTGTACCTAACTAATATGAGGGATGGCAAAAAAATTCCTTAAAATCAATATTCATGGGATCCTCCTCGAATGGAACAGGGATTACCAACTAATCAGGTAAAAGAGATGGGAGCGGGACAGGGATCGTTGGTCCGAAACGGGTATGGGAAATATGTTCCCCTCCCCGTTACCCACCCATTTAAAGTTTATTTCAAATTTAAGTTTTTTATCAAATAAAAAGAAAATGATTATCATCATTTTTAAAAGTGAACATGGGTTGTTCTTAAAAAATTGAAAAAAAAAAAAAAGTAATAATTTTCACCAACTGAAAACAAAAAAAAAATAAAAGCAAAAGATAAAACAAATACAAAAATAAAAGAAAAATAAACGGGCCGACAAACGAGACAAGGGATTTGCCCCGCCCCGTCCTGCTTTAATCGAGTAAGGGGATGGAGCAAGGTAATAAAAATACTCGACGGAGCGATGGACATGATTGATTGACCCGTCTCGTTGTCATCCCTAATTGATATTGTAGTTCACAAATTAGAAAAGTTTAACCAACGCTAGAACCATCAGACTCAACGTGAACTCATTCAGGTAACTAGTGAAATACACAAAATTTCCTTTTAGACTTCTCCATATTTCTCACCGAAAAATCTAATTAGATAGTTAATTGAGTAAAAAAAAAAAAAACTGTTCCAAAACAAATTTTTTTCCACCATATCAAGTTTTATTCTAAATTATCCGACCTATGTGTTCGATAATTATCACAAAACATGATAGGCTAAACCATTTGTGGTTAGGTTTAACAATAAATCCTTTTAACTCTAATTAATTAATTCCTCGTTTTTAGTTTAAATTCTTGTTCTAGGTTGATCGTTTGTTCCCTCCCTCCGTTTTGATGATTGACCATCATTAGAACTTGTTTGTGATTTATATGCTTATGAAATGTTCGATATAAATTAGCACATGGTAATAAACAACATAGAATTCTCTAATAAATAGAGACATTATGCTCTATAAATTCGTTATGTGGTGATCTTAGTGAAGAATGCATGAGAATTTTGTGAAATAACAAAATGATAGAGAAAACAATCTTACGGTTTGAATGTGTAAAATTAAATTACCTTCGAATAGCACTAAGCGTAAGCTTTTATAGGGGAGGGGGGGGGGACTATCACCATTGGATGAAAAGACACGTGGTCTCATCTTGATGGCCGATGCATCTTCTCCTAGGTGTGACTCCGTTAATCATTGACTGAGCAGCATTTAATATTTTTGAAAAGCGGCCACCTTAGAGCCTAGGTATGATCTCTGAAAAGTAGACTAACAAGTGAATGTTTAGATGTCCGCTGCATGGAAGTCATATCAATCAATCACTAAGAAATTTTATACGAAAGATATCTTGGAAAAGTTAAAGTGGAAAATACTTTCTATCAAGAAAGAGGCTAATTGGCTGGCGATCACTTCTCCAGCAAGTTATAGCACCTCGCCTAGGTCATGGAGGTTGACCTCTATATGGCACCTCAACGGATATAATGCATTACTTCGATTACCCTATATATGTCCTCACCTTGACCAGCCAGATCATTGATGTGGAGTGTGGGCTTGTTTATGTTGCTAGTTGGCTACCAGGTAGTGTTCTCTAGAGCCTCGTTAGAAGAGGCGTAAAACATTATATTCTCATTTAACCTATGAGTATGAAATAAATAGTTGTCCTATTAGATGTATTACCTCTATCTATTAGGGAGTCTCAAAACATAAAGGTTTTGTGCATCGTTAGATTACAATTCTTTGGAACTCTTTTAAGCTACAGTCGCTTTATTGAATCATTTTCCTTCGTAGGTCGATAACTCTCTCTTAAGCTTTGATTTAGAAAGCCCTCCTTGACAAGGTAGCTAGGGACCAAATAGAGGAGAAGTACTTATTATCAGGGCTGGGCCTAGAAACTCGAAACCGCGGATCCGAACCGACCCGACCCGACCCTACCCGAATAGGGTCGAGTTGGGTCAATTATATTTAAAAATTCTTTGGGTCGAGTCGGTTCACGGTTTAAATCTTTTCAAACCGACCGAACCCTATTTTCAATTTCCAAATCCGTGAAATCCTATTTCCAAAGCTGTGAAATCCTCTCAACTTCAAAACCTAGCCTCCCTATCCACAGATCTTCATCATCTACAACTCTTTTCGACAGTGGAAGAACAACAGAGCCTAGAAAATCGTCTTATTTTACATCATATCGAAAATGTAGGTTTTACTATCAAGAAAGTTGGATTCCTTCTTATTGTTGTTTTTGGGGTTAGTTANGGATTCCTTCTTATTGTTGTTTTTGGGGTTAGTTAAAAAGTTGAGTTGGGCGTGTATTTATTGTGGAATGATTTGTTGGAATTATTGCAATTTTGTTGTGTTTAGCTACTGTGTAGTTCGAATGGTTGCTTCACTGAAGATGAAAACCTTTTCGAGATTTGGTTTCTGTGGAAAAAATTGTTTTGTACTTTGAATTTTGTTGCAGTTTCATATTTTGGAATTAATTGTCATATTTGTCAATTTAGTTGTCTACATAGCTTTTCAATTTCTTGAAGTTTTATGGAGTTATTTCTTGAAATTCTTTAGCAGCTTTCTTCTATTTCATCCCACAATTCAACATATATTCATTGGTTTTTGGATATTGGGAAGGATGCAGTCATTTGTTTTGTATTACTATTGTTGGTAAAAATACCAGTAGGGAAATCAGGTAAAAATGTAAGACTCGAACCGAACAGGAACCGGGTAGGTTCGGGTCTTGAAAGGGTCCAAAACCAAGTATGTCGGGTCGGGTCGGTTTTGGGTCAAACCCCGCCCGACCCGACCCAATGCCCACCCCTAATTGTAGCTTAGCCTTGCCACTTTGTGAAGAAGTCTATTGCGGAGTCTCTAATTTTAATTTTAATTTTTCATTTTTCCTTCAAGATATATAGATTAACTTAGTAAATAATAAGTAGGGGTGGGCATTGGGTCGGGTCGGGGCGGGGTTTGACCCAAAACCGATCCGACCCGACATACTCGGTTTTGGACCCTTTCAAGACCCGAACCGACCCGATTCCTGTTCGGTTCGGTTCGGGTCCTACATTTTTACCTAATTTCCCTACTGGTATTTGTACCAACAATGGTAATACAAAACAAATGACTGCATCCTTCCCAATATCCAAAAACCAATGAATATATGTTGAATTGTGAGCTGAAATAGAAGAAAGTTGCTAAAGAATTTCAAGAAATAACTCCATAAAACTTCAAGAAATTGAAAAGCTATGTAGACAACTAAATTGACAAATATGACAATCAATTCCAAAATATGAAACTGCAACAACAAAATTCAAAGTACAAAACAATTTTTTCCACAGAAACCAAATCTCGAAAAAGTATTCCTCCTCAGTGAAGCAACCATTCAAACTACACAGTAGCTAAACACAACAAAATTGCAATAATTCCAACAAATCATTCCACAATAAATACACACCCAACTCAACTTTTTAACTAACCCCAAAAACAACAATAAAAAGGAATCCAACTTTCTTGACAGTAAAACCTACATTTTCGATATGATGTAAAAGAAGACGATTTTCTAGGCTCTGTTGTTCTTCCACTGTCGAAAAGAGTTGTAGACGATGAAGATCTGTGGATAGGGAGGCTAGGTTTTGAAGTTGAGAGGATTTCACAGCTTTGGAAATAGGATTTGACGGCTTTGGAAATTGAAAATAGGGTTCAGTCGGTTTGAAAAGATTTAAACCGTGAATCGCCCCGACCCAAAGAATTTTTAAATATAATTGACCCAACCGACCCGACCCGATTTGGGTCTGGTCGGGTCGGCTCCGCGGTCTCAGGTTTCTATGCCCAACCCTAGCTACAATCAGTTCTTTTTATAGCTGCTTATTCATGAAATACACTCGTCGAATTATGTATTGAAGAAAGATGAAATGACTCATTATTATAAATGAATAATTCGAAGAATAATGCTATTTATCCCCACTGAAGTTGAGCATCAATGTAAGCGACAATTACATGACATTAAATGATAGATTCATTTAAATGTGCATTTAAATGAGTCTATCATCTAATACCATATATTTAATCGCCAACTAAACGGGTGCTCAACCATAGTGGAGATGAATAGCATTACTTACTTTGAATGAGAAATCAGCATCCACAACGGAGTCGTTTCTATAAAATCGAAGAGTTTAATAGACTTATTCAATAAGTTCACAGATATATGCTAACTGTACAATGAAAAAAAAAAAAAAAGGTTTGAAATAATCTAAATATAGCTCGAATAAAATCATTGTAATTTCATTGGAGTTTAATATTATAGACAAATGTATAGATTTATTCTGTGTACCAAAAACTAGTTGTATATTATTATTCATCATTTAAATAGAAGTCCAAGATTTGAAGTCACAAGAGAAACAGAGAACCCAATCAATCTTGCAGGGTTCTCCTTTTACCTCAAGATTTGGCCCAAAATGCTTGAGTACTGCTGATTACAATGTCAAAGTAGCTGTGAAGTTCTTTCAGAATTAAATTTGTTTGAGAAAGTTTCCTCAACTACTTCCAAAATTTCTTTACCAAAGAGTGTTCAATTTTCCACCAAAATTGCACTTTTCTTTTGTTATTCTTCTTCTTTAGTTTTGAGACTAAATGGCTAAATTGTAAGGGATCCAAAGTTCGGGGGCTAAAGTGTAAATACTTAAAAGTTGTGCCGAACCTCACGATGAAGATTTGAGAGTGCTCGGAGTCAATTGGATAAAAGAAGACGTCAATGGAATCAAATTTAGTCAAAAGATGATCACAAATCAATTTC
>CAIGRT010164860.1:0-15477 GCA_903798405.1 Fraxinus platypoda | reverse complement strand
GACTCCAATAGTATTTCAAACTGAATTCTTCTTGATGTGCACTTCAATTAGAATTCTTCAATTACTTCAACAAGGAATTCAAGTCACACCCAATCCTTTTCACTTTTTGTTTCAGCATTTGCAAATTGGATATAATCTCCATTGACCTTTTGTATGGATGGCAAAACTTGAAAAGTACGATGACTTTGGTTAGCAGAGAATTGCTCGTTTTGAGCGTTTAGGGTTTATAGATAATGTTTGTGTAAAAACCTGGTATACCTTAATTTCTTGTGCCTTGATTTTATCCATTGTTCCAACATTAACAACAGATGGGAATGACATTGATTAACAACATTAGGAAAACATAGTTATCCAAGTTTTGGAAAAAACCAGTTTTGGACACAAATGCGAGTGCATTTTATGCGAATGATGTGATGAAGTTCACTAAATTGCTGATCCCTTTATTTTCCCTTCATCCCCTCCGCTTTTTCAAATTCAAAAAATGAAAAGAAAAGAGTGTCTTATCCTTTTTAGCCTTTATTGATCAACCAACAGTGTTATCTAACATTCGTGCTTCACCATTGTGGGTCAGGTGGTTTACGAGGTTCTCGAGAAAGGTGAGCAATTTAAATTTGATGCTTATTTCCTATAGTAGGTTTTGGCCATGAATTATTATCCTCTTTTTGTGGGAAGCAGTGACGATGGTGTCAACCCTTTAAGACCATGGCCAGACCTGCATCAGGCCCTGGTCAAGGAGTTGAATCGACCTACATTGGATCAACAGGCGACTCCGACTCTTAGGCTATTGCCTTTCTTATCTGATAGAAAATGATCCCATCATTGGAATTGAATTAAGATGATTGAACCTCGAAGGAATATTACCTATAGCCTAGCTTAATGAAAATAAAGGAAGCCTCGGTTAGAGTAGAGTGATTGGACCGTGTGAGTGGATTGTTAGGAAAATGGTATGTGAAAATTACACTCACCCAGAATTTTAAGATGCACAATTCAAAAATCAGATTTAAAGAATTTTTTTTCAAAAATCAAATACTTATTCATCTATTAATATTAATAATAATATTATAAAATTAAATTAATTAAAGCACCACATACACTCCGTCTCACTCTCAAACTATAAATTTCTCTCTATATTCTCTACACTCTCTTCTCTCTATCTAGCAATTTTCCTCTGCTCCGTCTCTCTCCCATTTTCCTCATCCCTGTCCCCATTTTCTTTGTCGACAGTGTAACCACGTACCATCGCTGCCTTCATGTGCCACCATCGCCTCTGCTCTCGCTCTCGCTATCTCTTTCTCTCACTCTCCTAGCCTCTTCCTCTTCCATCCCGTATCTTCCATCCTCAATTCGTGATGATAGCGTGCCGCGCTATCGTCGAGCAAAACGACCTTTAACAGTCGTTGCACTTGGCTCGAAGTGGCACCATGCTGCTATGGCGCTGTGCAGTTGTGTGCGACACTCACATGCTACGCCGTCGAAACACTATGCTGCAGTTGCCGCAATATTTTGTGGTGATTTTTCTGATTTACTGCTTTACCAAAGTTTTGGTGTGTTTTTTGTTAGTGATTGTTGCGGGTTTTGGGGTTTTGTTGGTGGGGTGGTGGTTCTGGTGTGGTAGTGTTGTATGAGATGGTGAATTCTAGTGGTGGTGGTAGTGATGATGTGGTGGTTGATTGGAGTTGCAAATGAAGGTGGAGATGGTCAGTGGTTGTTGAAGCAGTCGATTGTGGGTGTGGGATGTGTCAACGATGTATTTGGTGGCGGCGCGGTGGTTTGTGGTTGTGGGTGGCGTGGTGTATGAGTGTTTGTGACTAATTATTTAAGATTGTGCCCGGCGATAGATGAGGGGATTTTTTTGGTGGGGGTTGTAGTTGTGGAGTGGTAGGCTGGTGGTTGTAGTGTTGGAGTTGGTTGTGGTTGTGGTGTTTGAAATGATGATTTTGGTGCCGGAGGTGGTTCTAGCGATATTGGTTTTGACGGCGATGCGACTGGTGGTGGTGGTCACAAATGATTTGATTGTTTGTGACCAATGAAATAGATAAATTGTGACCAATAAATAATATGTGATTTAAAAATTTGTTAATTTGTGACCTAAACATAATTTGTGGCCAATTAATTTGATGTTTTGTGACTATGACATAAGTTGTGACTAATAAAATTTGTGATTTATGACCAATAAATAATATGTGACTATTAATTTGATAAATTTGTGACCAATAAATTTTTTAGTTGTGATTGAGAAATTATTTGTAACCAATTAATTTGATAATTTGTAACCAAATTGTAAAAAAATGTGACCTTATATCTAATGTATAAAAATATATTTTTAATTAATTATTTCAGAAATAAAATTTAATAAATATCTGATTTTTGAAATTTTAAACATTTTATCTTAATTTTGGAATGAGTTAAACACTTATTTATGATTTTTTTCCCAAAGGGTAATGGCTAGCTGAAAAATAATTTTTTCATTTTTAGAAACTCCAAAAAGACTATTCAAGGTCCCCTGTTATGGAGGTCAGGAATCCGTAAACAAAATCCCAAACATCTCAATATGTATAGCACCAAGATGAGTTGCAAAAACGCTTCTTTCTTACATATTTAGGACTTCACGCAAGCATGCCAACGACAAAAAGAAAAAGTGTAACAAATCAAAGATGGTCAAATTCCTCCTTGTCACGAAATGGATTTAAAAACCCCAAGCGACCTCACCTAGCCCTAAATAAGGATGGGTGATCGACACTCAACAATTCTAGTCAATAGTAGATCATACCGGGACGCCACCAGGTCCTCTCTTCTATGTCGGGGAAGGGCAGTCAGTCCATGCTAGTTTCTCACGCTAGGAAATAGTTGTAATTCAGTCTCATAGCACGAGCGCCCAACATTCGTGACTCATGGATGTCCAGGTGTTCCCAAAGTTACACTTTCGGTGTCAAGAAAAGATCCTGCTAAACCAGAATCAGGGGATCAGTCAGCTCAACGTCAAGGGCCACTAGTTATCTTGAATACTAGCCATGGTTTTGCATTATGAAGCTTTAGCCTATCGTAAGACCATTTTTTTATTTTTCTAGAAGGAAGCACAACCACCTTCCTTATCTAGAATATTAATGTTTTGTATATTTTGCAGCAGGCTTTAGACATGCAGAAGTTGCTAAACCAGCGAGTCCTGCCACTACAATCAAAACTATAGTTTCTTGCTGCATCTTCTTATTTTCCTCGATTGTGTTAATGTCATCTGATAAGAGTTGCTATTGGAGAAACTCACATTGATTATAAGTAAAAAAATTCTCACATGAAATAAATTCAGTAACTAAGAAAAGATGCATATATAAGTTGGGGCGTAACCTGCCACATCTCGAATTGATTGAGGACTAACAGTATAATTTTCTCAATTTGTAATATATTTAGCGACAAGAGTGATGCTATGTGTACAAAATAGGTTGACAAAATGAGTGTGGCAAAATCTAGGTCATTGATTTCAAAATTTGTCAACAAATTTTGTCAACCTATTTTGTACAACTAGATTAAGAGGCCGTTTGATTCTCGTTATTGTAGAATGAGAATGAAAAATATAGCCGTTATTGAGTCCCACACAAGATATAGAAATTCAAAATTGATGGCTTGATGTGATAGATAACGGTCATATTTTTCATTTTTATGGATGAAAAATGAAAAACAAACGGGCTCTAATTGTAACAATACCCTTCACTCCTCACCAGAAACCCTCTCACATTTTAAAAATATCATTGAACTCCCTTATTTTTAGATCTGAGTATCAGATACACACCGACTACTTTTTGAACAATATATAATTTAAATTGAAATTGATATATCTAAAATGTTCTTGCAAAGAAATATATATATATATATATATATATATATATATATATTAATTAGTTGAAATTAGATTCTTCAAAGTAAACTATAAGAATATAAATTGATATGTTATAAACAGGGCTCGTATGATATAGTTTAGATTTTAATCATATAATTTTATTTTATTTTGAAATAATAATGCAAGGATTAATAAATTACATTAACATGGTAATCTATTATGTAATATAAATAATAAATTTTATTGATAATTTTAAATTTTATTAATATTTAAGTTATGTATATGTAACATACATAGACTTAATTAAAACTTTAAATTATTTATTATCAAATTTTAGATATAAATCTTCACGAGCATGCATGTTCAGGATTGTGTCTGTAATTAATTAAGGGAAAAAAATAAAATTATATAGCATTCTCAAAATGTGACAAGGATTTATGTAATAAATCAGAGAAATTAATAATGTTTTTAAAATACGAAGGGGTGTTTCTGATATTATAAAAAAGGTGAGGGGTGTCTCCTTATATATCTGCCATTGCCACCGTGAAGAAGCAATTCTCTGTTTCCTTTCATTTCTTCATCTTTACGACTTTACGTTCAATAAAAGTGATCGATTTATAGTTATGAACAGTAATAAAATTTTCTACACGGTATTTTAATATATTTATTTTTACATCTGAAAGTGTTGAATATAGATCTGCTATATCTTGTTCTTAAACCATTCACAAATTCAATCGTGGGTTCTCTTTCTCTTTATCTGTCGATTTTTCTTTTTTCTTTTTCCTTTTTTTTTTTCAGTTTTTGATATTATTTTTTGTAGTATTTACTAATTGATTGGAAATTATGATTCCAGGGATTTGAAAATTGAGAAAAACATGGAATCATCGTCATCATCAATATCATCGCCTCCGGAATTCGATTATTTGTTCAAGCTGTTGTTGATTGGCGATTCTGGGGTTGGGAAAAGTAGCCTTTTGCTCAGTTTCACTTCTGATACTTTCGAGGATCTCTCTCCAACCATTGGTAAATCTATCGTTCTCTCTTAATTGTGTATGCAATTGCATATTATTGGAAGGTATGCATGTTTATATATGTGATTTAAATCGTTGAGAATAAATGCAGAATATTGAATATGTAGGCAAATGCGGTGAAATTTGTTCCGAGTAGGATCATGATGAGAGCTTGAGAAATAACGCAGTCTAACATTTAAATACATATGTGTGGGAGTGTGTGGGTTTTCGTTGGTTTCCTAAATTTCAACCTAAATGGGTAGTTTGATTGAAATTGCTAATTGCCAATTTGGCCCATACCCACTAGACTCTCTTCTGCTTTTAATGTTGTGCAAAGTATTATGACCAATCAGTTCATCTGAAGTAGTGTGGGATGGAATTTACTTGTTGGTGACACTTTCAGATTGGAGCCAGGGTTTGTGCATTGGCTGTGTTATTGGTCAGCCTTTTATTCGAGAATTCAAATGTTCAATTAACTTCTTTTTTTCTTAGAATGGAGTTCATTAGTGCGTAGGTGGGGGTTGGGGGTTGGCATTGACCCCCCCTCCTTGTGTATTAACATAAAATAGAATACAATTGGAAGGGGATAGGCCAGCCTTCCACCGGTGTTACATTAGTAGGAGAGAGATATTTTTATTCAAAATTCTACCCCTACTTGTATCTTTAATGGAGTTGGACAAATCCTCAAATTTAGATAAAGGAGGAGGGTTGCAGTAAGTTGATTATCAACACAAACTCTGTCGACTCTTATGACCTAAATCTTTATACAGTTATGCGCATTTGCATACTTCATTCTTTAAGGGCGCATATTATAGTGGAACAATTGTGTGCAAATTATTGTTGTAATGCTGTTCTTGTAGATAAGTATTATCAATTTAATTATTCTTAAATGTTTTATGTTGGACTTTATAATTTTATTTGTTCGGTTTAAACAGGAGTAGATTTCAAAGTAAAGCACGTTACTGCTGGAGGGAAAAAATTGAAACTCGCAATTTGGGATACAGGTAAAAATATCATATAGGGTCCGTTTGATTGCAAGGGTGAAAAATGGGTGGAAAGAAAATGAATTCCAGGGAAAGTAATTGCCTAGAAATTGTTTTGCAGAGAATTGTTAATTAAATGTGTTTGATTGGTATAATTTTTCACCTGGATATGAATTTCAAGAAAAGTAATTGTCTAGAACTTATTCTGGAGGGAATTGTTAATTAAGTATGTTTGATATGTAAAATTTTCCACCCGAGAAAATTTTAAAATTTTGGATCTTTTTGTTCACGTTTGGCTTTATTTTACATGGAAATTGTCCATTAAAGTGAATTTTTTTTTTACAATTGGTTATGAAATTTGTTACCATTGCCAAAAAGTAAAAAAAAAAAAAATTTTGCTCGAAAACTATTTTTTCATCAAAGTTTAGTGTTCGTTCGGCTTCGTTTTACATGGAAATTGTCCATTAAAGTGAAAAAAATTTTTACAATTGTTTATGAAATTTGTTTCTATTGCCAAAAAAAAAAAAAAAGTGGAATTCCATTTTCCCACCAAAAAGGTGGGATGGAAAAACAATTCATCAATTGGCTGGAAAAAAGGCGCGTGAAGCAGCCATCAAGAAAACAATTGCCTTAGAAAATTGTGTCCATCAAACAACCCAAAATCAAGAAAATGGAAATGACTTTCCTACTTCCATGGAAATAAATGCTCATCAAACAGGCCCATAATGTATTTGAAATAAAAAATATGAATTTACAACTGTGTATTGTGTATATATTCTTTTATCTTCCTAGATTTTGTTTTCCTGCAAATTTCTTCTTCCAAATCACATTCTGCTATCTTTTTCTCTTTGCACATTGATGCGAAGATGATAGTGTATACCAATATTGAAGGAGCAAAATTGCTGTGCTTTCTCTGGCCCTTTTAGTTTCTTTTCCTCTGAATCTGACTATAGTGGAATCTGTTAACTTGTATTGCTTTCTAGTTTAGTACGGGTTTACGGCTGTTCATCACACCTATGCTCTTATTGAAAATTTCCTTTTTTTCCAAGTCTTTGCAGCTTCATATGACGATGTATACTATAAGCCTAGTAGTTTACTTCTTTTGCTTGATGGACTACATATCTTAGATGATATGCTAAATCTAATTTCTCATTTTGCAGCTGGACAGGAAAGATTCAGGACTTTGACCAGTTCATATTACAGAGGAGCTCAAGGAATCATTATGGGTATGTTCTTTCCATTTGGTATTTCCTTCTCTACACTGATTTTTTTTTTTTGTGTAACCTAAATTTCTTCTGATAGAATTTCTTTCAAAAGCTGCGTCATGTAGAATAGCAAGTCAAGTCGTACACTCCAGTCTGCCGAATGAAAAATAGCATCTCTTATGATATTACAACTGGAGAATCGAAGTTAATTAAAGTAATTTTTGCTAAAGTAATATATTGGCTCTAGTCAGTCGGTCATGCCTGAGAGTTCATTCTTGAAGGTAGTGTTACGGCCGTGTAAATACTAGGAAATTTGGGTGGGAACATGAAATGGCTGATTTAAGTGATTGAGCAGAGGTTATTATGGTAGCATTTTTGTCTTTGTTCGTCTATAATCACCACCAGTTCGCAGTCTTTCCCCGTGATGTTTAAATAGATGTTCATTTTCTTTTTGGGTCCCATACCCCCTCCCCCCAATCAAGCTTCCTGCCTATGCCATTTAGATAAATACCTAGTTGTCTGTCTTTTAGTTGCATGGCATAGTCTTGCATTTTAGGACATTAATGATAGACATTTACACACTGCAAAGATCATATCAAATCTATTTAATCCAATTTTCACTTTTAACTGGTTTCTCTAGAATAACTTACTTGCAAGTTTGTTGTCTTCTCGTATATATCCTTTGTTTTTTCAGCCTGCACGTCCAGTTTTATGCCTATCAGTTGCTTGATTTATTTTGCAATTTATGTACGTTGCATTATGCAGTGTTCATTTCACATTATACTACAGACATACACATTTACAAGTTATCATGCAATCTATTTTTCCTGATTTCTGTTTTCAAGTGATATAGTGATTCTCTTACTTTCAGTTTTGTTCTCTTCTCAGATCTATCAAAAGCCTTTGTACGTTTTGCGTACCTAACCGTTTATTATGAAACAGTTTATGATGTGACACGGCGAGAAACATTCACTAATCTCTCTGATATATGGGCTAAAGAAATTGACCTCTACTCAACAAATCAAGATTGTATCAAGATGCTTGTAGGCAACAAAGTTGATAAGGTATCTTTTAGTGCTATTACCTAGATATTCATATTCCGGCAAGATATTATGATCCCATGTTACGTTTCCTCTATGCAATGCGAGGTGCTTTCTTTGTATTTGAATTACACGTTACAGTTCTGAACCAAATGCCCCAAATTACCATCACATTGCAGGATAGTGAACGGACTGTTAGCAAAAAAGAGGGAATTGACTTTGCAAGGGCGTATGGGTGCCTCTTCATTGAATGCAGTGCCAAAACTAGGGTCAATGTGGAGCAATGTTTCGAGGAACTGGTTTTGAAGGTGAGTACGGTAACATTGCATTTTCGTATGATTTTCCTTCCACCCTCATTGATCTTTTGTCTGTGCTTGGCTACATGCATGTTTTGGGTGGGCTGTTTGCCTGCTTTTATTAGTTTGGGTTTCTTGCACACGAAGGTGAGTACGGTAACATTGCATTTTCGTATGATTTTCCTTCCACCCTCATTGATCTTTTGTCTGTGCTTGGCTACATGCATGTTTTGGGTGGGCTGTTTGCCTGCTTTTATTAGTTTGGGTTTCTTGCACACAGTGATTTATTTAGCCTTAGGGAGTTGGCCCGGCCCAATCTAACCTGTCTACTGACTCCATATTAGTTGGAGTATTTATCTTTGATTTTGGGTTCTTGTCCTGTGATTGCTGATATGCGAGTATTCTAAGTGATAATCTTTCTTGATCTCTACATAAATAATATGATTTAGCAGATGCCAGCAAGTGTTTTAAGTAATAACCTTTCATGAGCTCTACATAAATAATATACCATAAAATAGATGCAATGAGTGTGAACAGGAAATCAACTTTATGCAGATGCTCATGCTGTTCTGTTATGCAATGCATTGTAAACTTTTGCTTGTATTTATATATGTAAATCATTTTTTTTTGTTAAAATTTTATATAGAATTGGGATCTAATGAGTGACCCACTAGTTGAAATAGAAATCATGTGTCTTGGTCGGGTCAATTAATTGCCAGTAACCTATGCTATGTCGTTAGGATCTCAGTACCTAATAATCCTTGCATGATTATCTATCTGCCTATTGACTAAAGGATAAATTAAGTGTAAAAGATATGTGTTGAGATATAAGGTTTCCCCACCAGATTAAAGGATGAATTAAGGGTAAAAGATATGTGCCGCATCGCTCGTAGGATAGACCTTAGCTAACTATTTTCCAATCTTAATAGATCTGGGGTATTATATATTTCGTCCTTTGTAAAGGACACATCAACAATGTTCTGATCAAATTATATCATAGATGTGACAAAATGTTACACTAGTTGTCAACTTGCCACAATATTTCTACTTTATCTTGGTTCGGGGCTAGCTGAGTAGGAACCTAGACAGGTTATTTTCTCAGATAATTTTTTTAGAAATACCATGGCAAAAAATTTACATAGACGAAGAGCTTTTTTTTGCGTATTTTCTTCGTAAATTGTGAGTAGAAATATTGAACCTTGATTTTGACAACCCTTCAGCTGAAATATTACTAACAATTAGATGCAAGTGCAACATATAAAGTCTTATATGTTCTTACACATCTGCATCATTTTGTAACGATAGCTTTTTCAACCATCAAGTTGTTATTTGCCAGATGTTGCCCAAGTTAAATATTTGATTAAGACTTGTCAAATTGAGTTATGCTGTGCTTGTGTTACCCGCATCAAAGGATAATGTTGGCATAAAAAACGCACCACCCGTGCCGCATATGTATGAACCTTGAGCATGTTTGGCTAAAAGTATAAAAAGTTTATGGTACAAGTGAATTTACTTATAAGTAAATAAGTAAACTTTGAAATAAATAAGTCTTTTATTGTTGAAAGTTGGAAAAAGGCTACTTATTTTGACAGTAAGAATTACTTTTAAAAAACATAAATTTTTAACTTAAAACGAAAGTAAGTTATCCAAACGAGTTTCGCAGAAAAAAGAGTTACTTTACTTTCTTTTAAGCTTAGTAGAACTTCTCTGTTGTTCTTGTTAATGTTTTCGGTATTAACTTACATTATCAGATTTTGGAAACTCCGAGTCTCTTGGCTGAAGGCTCTAGCGGTGTCAAGAAGAACATCTTCAAACAGAAACCTCCGGAATCTGATGCATCTACCAGCAGTTGTTGCTAAGTTTTTCTTTCCTTTGCTCTTGTTTATTTGCCAATGTTATTTCAAGTACCTCATTTCGTGTTTGGTCAAAGAGGCTTGTGTAATTGATCTCTATGTAGTGGTCTTAATCATGGCATATTGTTTGGTTTATCCAGTTCTTTCATTATACCCCTCAATGTTTACATTATTTAGGACATTTCGTTCAATTTTAATGATATTGTAATTTATTTTCATGGTCGTACTTCTAGAACTGAAAATATGAAAATTTTACGGAGTATTAGACATGGCGCAACACTGTAATAGACAGACTTTTAGTTAATTTTAACAAGTTATGAAGTATTTCTACCTCTGATTTCATCATTTTGATCGCAGAAAATATATTTGCATATTGTGCTTCAAACGACATGAAGATGGTATTTTAATTTGAGAAATGTTGCACATTTGTCCTCAAAGTTTAGAGTGATTTCAATTTCATCCCTTTTGTTGACAAAGGGTTGTGATCTCGCAAGGATGAGCTAACTCAAAAATATTTCTGTAGTCGATAAAACAAATTTAATTGCTTAATAATCTTGCCAATTTTAGCACACCCGAGCAACAAGTTTGATAAGCTCGACTCTAAAAATTTGCATGGTTGTAGCATATTAAAAACTATCAAAACTCGTTGTGCATAGAATAACTGAAGTGACACTAACATGGAAGACACAAATTTAATATGATGCTACTGAGAGTACCGAGGGACAGCTAGCAAGTATAGTGTTAGCATACAACACTAGATTTTGCAATTCTGTTCTACATAGTATAACTTTGGATTAGGTCTACTGTCATTGATTCACAGTTGAAATTTCCTTCAGAATCATCTATAGAGGCACATCAGTAGGGTAATCTTGCCTGTGTCGTTTAATGGTTTCTCTAAGAGATTTCTCTTGCTCGTGAAGATTCGATGGAAGATTATCATAGACATCTGAAAACATTTCTGCAAGCCGGGGTTTCTCCGTCTTCTCTGCCACTTGAATTGCATTCAGTAGCTGCAAGCAGAACAATGCAAGATTGGATATCACAATTCATTTCTTTATAATGTCTGGTGCTGTTTAATAGCTTTATCAAACGCGTTTATGCAAATATGGAAAGATTTATATAAAAATATGCAGCATTGATGAAATATTCGACCTGCTTCCTGATGCTTCCACGAAGCTCGGATTCCTCATCATCTGTCCACCAACCGTTTTTGTGAACCCACTTTCGAAATCTAGCCAAGGGGCTCCTCGCTGTTTTCCAGTGTTCGATCTCATCTACTGGCCGGTATTTGGTGGAATCATCGGAAGTAGA
The DNA here is from genome assembly GCA_903798405.1 of Fraxinus platypoda. Classification (NCBI taxonomy): domain Eukaryota; kingdom Viridiplantae; phylum Streptophyta; class Magnoliopsida; order Lamiales; family Oleaceae; genus Fraxinus; species Fraxinus platypoda. The sequence goes on along the minus strand of CAIGRT010164860.1, from coordinate 3,947 downwards.
GTGGTGTCCTACTCGATAACTGAGGGCCTAACGATCCAAAAAAATAAATACTAGACGACTTATAATTGTGTAAAAGTTCCAGATGGGTTGAGAGAAAAGAACAATTGAATAACGAGAGAAAAAAGGGTTCCAGTTTCACCTCAACTAATACAGGCTTCTGCTCATGTATGACCATTTCCCGAGCTGCACGAATAGTACTATAAACAGCAAGTGCATCATTTCCATCTACCCTTATACTACGAATTCCATATGCTTGGCCCTTTACGACTACACCATCGCCTATAAAATGATAAAGTGAAGTCAATGAAATAGAAATACACAAAGCGCACACAAAAATTCTGTGTGGTTCAACCTTGATTTGAAAGAGCTCGACCATTTATTGCTGCAAGTTTTTCACAACAATGAAGTGTCCTCGGGATCTCATGCCTCCCTATTAATGACCTCCTCCAAATATTTTCCTACCATATGGATTATGGTGGGAATATTAGGATGACCTAATATATGTATGGACTCTCCTATATCCTTTGTACATCATAGAAATCATGATAGTTAGTCAGTGGCGGATCCAGGAATTCGAATAAGCTAAGGTGAATCTAGCGAACGCGGCGGCCGTCGAGTGGCCACCCAATTTATGGAAAAAAAAAAAAAAAATCTGATGGAGCACAGGCGGCCACCATGGTTCGTAGTATGCTGGCTCCACCCCTGTACTAAGTCGATGGGATAAACTAACAATATAATTAGGCTCCACAAAGTTCATTAGAAGATACTGCAAAGCATGCATGTGTGCTTTCGATATGCTTGTATATAATGAACATATGCAATTAATTGTGAGTTGATCTTTATTGTTCGAGGGATGTATATGTCCATAATATATGGTATTCTAAATTTTGTTTGTAACGGTATAGGAGATCGGATGGCGAAATATACATACTTCGAAATTGTTCTGATATAGGGGTGCTAATGGCCCATCCATTGTTGCGGCAGATAAACAACACCGGAGCTTCCATAACCGCTGCAAAATTTAAACCAGCATGGAAATCTCCCTGTGAAACATCTAGTGTGTCAGAATATATCAATTACGAAAAAACTCAAAGCAATGGCAGCTTTTTTTTCTATCCTCATTTATAAGAATATAGTATCAGTACTAAATTTCGAAGGAGATTTACCTCACTGGTTCCGCCATCTCCGGTGAAAGCTACAACACACGCCTCCTTTTTATCCATCTTTAGAGAGTAAGCAACACCTGCAGCCTGAGGTAGCTGTGTACTGACATGGAAAATCCAACAACAAATTTCTTAAAACAATGAAATTCCTAAAATTGCCAAGTCTTAATAGGAAAAAGGAGCTCAAAACCTACGCAATAGGAGACGAAATGGTGAAGAAATTGAGTTTGTTAGAGCCGTAATGTATCGGCATTTGCTTGCCTTTCCCATAATCAGCATTGTTGCCGAAACACTGGTTGGCGAATTCTTGCAGGGTGAAACCACGCCATAATAGAATTCCAGGCTCCCGGTACTGCATCGTGCAATATATGTTTAATACTATCACTAATTTTTCTAAAAACAGAATCCCCGACGTGGAAGACCTCTACGTTGATGCTACAACAAATTACCATTTCCACGTCGGACATTCCCTTGTGAAAATGAACGGATTTTAGTCAAGTGAGCAAAGTGAAACAAAAAGCAAGCTTCATTGATTACTTTGGAACGAAACAAAGTTCGGAAACTTAGCATAAAACTTTACAATGCACTGAGCGACTAACCGTTGCCATAGAAGACAAATAGAACAGAAAATGAAGCTTTTAAGATCTTAAACTAAACGCCACCTCTATTGCTCATACCATTGCACTTTTAGTTATGATTTGCATCTCGAGCACATCTTACCTGAGGTAATATAACATCGTCTGAAGTGAGAGCAGCTGCTGCCGCAATGTTAATAGCCTCTTCCCCCGTCGAGGTGAGATAGAAGGATATTCTCCCCTGCCTTTGAGCTTCGTAAAAGATGTTATCCATTATCTGAAGTGTAACCATGCTTTTGTACATCTTTACTGCTGTTTGTTTGTCCACCTAGTACAGTTTGTATAAAAGTTAAAACTAAGGAACGCGCGTCGTAAGAAAATCTTGTAATGTATATGCAGATTTGATTCTCTCTTCAAACATGGCTGGTTTCCACTGGAAAAATGTGGAGTGACAAGGATGTGAAGAAGTGAGTTAAATACTAAATTTAAGCTATTAGATGTGGTAGTTCAATATACGGGGTCTTTCAACTTGTGCGGAATCATTGCAACAATAACATTGATATATATTCTTAAAAGTAGATGAAATTCTTTACCTGCTCAAATCTGCTGCCAGCAATTAGATAGCCATCATCACTGAGGACACGGTAACATGGTATTCTCTTATCTGCTGCCTCTGATATGAATTTCATCTCATGAGTGAAAGAGATTCGTCCACCAGGGAAATCCATGGCCTGCTACATCAAATTACTAATTAGGAATCACTACCACAAGTCGTGGTATTAGCATTAGTTGCTTGTATGATTCGACAAATGAAGGACGGCCTCAAGGACGAATGAAGTTTTGTTCTCTACAAATTTAGAGTCGACGTGCTTTCTACTGATCCTCTCCATCCAAATTTACATGTATAGGTTTCACAGTGTAGAAAATACATGCACACACACATACTTTATGCATGACAATTTACTTATAATCTGTGATGCTCGGACCTTGGCACTTCGGCCGACATACTCGTGTCGATGCAACACGACATGAGTATGAAATATGGGGCGGATTCTTCAATTTTCAAGTGGGTACGACAGTTGTAATTAATTATGTTATTTCAAACTTTTATTTTAATTTTGTACTTTTGTGAGATAAATTTATGCTATTTTTGGTGTTTTAGACCTTTATTATAAATTTCTAGTTGGTTTTAAGTGATATGTTCTATCTTTTAATAATTTGCTACTTAATTATTATTTAACTTTTTACATGCAAATTTCTAAGAAATTCAAAATTAAAGTGTGAAAGACGTACCCACGTACTCGGGTTGAAAATTTGGACTCTTTTTAGCTCTGTCTCCGTATTTTACATTTTAGAAAACAAAAAACCTGACACTTAGATACGTACCCGTACCCGAATCCAAGCATTATAGCCTATAATGCACAAAACGAAATTCTCCCTATTTAAGGAAACACAATATTAGAAACAAACAAATTCGTTTAACAAAACACGGTATGCAATGTGTAATTACTCCGAAATACAAGGTATATTTCGTAAATTTCTCTTTGATTTAAATATAGACCTGAAATGCATCTCTCAAGGAGTGTGACTAGATTCCAAATGGAGGAAATTACAGCCTCACAGGTTTTTAAGATACAATTTTCATAAATCCAGAATCAACTTTAATAATACATAAATCAAGTTTTAATTAATGGTTTTTAAATTAATTTTTATTTAAATCAATCCTACACAATTTCAAACCCTAATTATNTAAATTTCTCTTTGATTTAAATATAGACCTGAAATGCATCTCTCAAGGAGTGTGACTAGATTCCAAATGGAGGAAATTACAGCCTCACAGGTTTTTAAGATACAATTTTCATAAATCCAGAATCAACTTTAATAATACATAAATCAAGTTTTAATTAATGGTTTTTAAATTAATTTTTATTTAAATCAATCCTACACAATTTCAAACCCTAATTATTTCATTTTCTCACCCCTCTCGCTATCCCTGCCGACCCATTTTCTCTCCTCTCTCTCTATCCTCGCCGTCGCCACCCCGACGACACCACCACCACACCGGTACCACCACCGCCTCTATCTATTATCACATTTCACCCTCTCTCCGTCGCGAAGCCTCACCTCTCACCCTCTCTTTGCCGCGAAGCCACCTCTGAGTTAGACGAAATCGGTGCTTGTAGGATTGGAGGTCTTGTTCATGTTAATG
>CAIGRT010164837.1:0-16143 GCA_903798405.1 Fraxinus platypoda | reverse complement strand
CATTCTTCAATAAAATAATATCTTCCATCACATCAATCCTTTTTTCTTATTTTTCAACCACACATTTTCCATCATATCACTATTCAAAAATCAATTCTTCCCCCAAAAATCCCTACCAAACACACTCATAAATTATTCCCAAACGGAGGCTTAAAGGCATTGTTTGGATGAGGACCATTTGCGCTGGAGAATATGGAAGTTCTGTATCAATAAATATCTGAAAGTTAGAGACTATTTGCACAGGTACCATAGGTTAGGGACCATTTGCTTGCCGCCTTGCCCCAATTTCCCCATCCAAACTATAACGCAGGCCTGTTTCAAGTCTTATTGAGAGAGGAACAAGAGGTGACAAGCTGCTAGGGTTTCCCTTGGCACCATTTTATCTCGCGTTGCAGTGATTTCGACAAGGATAGGTGAACTTCTTACCACCAAACTTGGAAGGTGGTATCAGATTTTTTTTTTTGTGTAAATTCGGGCTTTATATCTTGATTTCGCACTCGATTTGATTGTAGGAAATGTTTTTATTTTAACACAATCTCGGCCATAAAATTCTGTCCAGTCTTATCGCTATTTTCATCTCCTAGGTCCTTTGAATTTATTTTTTTTCCAAAATTGTTGTTTCTTGATGGTAATCTTCCTTACTCAACAGCGGTCTCTTGAATTTTTGATCATGTTTTTTATGGTTTTCTCCTTGACTTTAGATCCGGCCGCCCCTCAAGTGTAGTCGGTAAAATAACCAGGACCAAAATCTCCCTCCCCCAGACCCCAGGTGGTTCCGCCCCTTCTTGTGATTGAGGGATGAATAGATGAAAGACCGAATAAAGCAAAATAGTGGTGGTGGTGTTACAAGTTTTAGCGTCTACATTCATATAAGTGGACAGTAATAAACGAAAATTTAATGATGCCTGCTTAGAAATTCGAAGTGGCACGGAACTGTTGTGACAGAGGTAAATGTTGACTGAGGTTGGTCGGGGCTTTGCCAATGTAACGTTCAAGTATTGTGAAGGGGGTATAGGTCATATGTGCAGCGTTGCCTGGCTCTTAGAAATTTATGATGTGTCATGTCAGTTTGGAATTTATTTAGGTTGCTGGTTCGCTAAAGGTAATAAGGAATAGGATAATGATTTCTATCCTTTTTTGTCCTACTAACTCAAAGGCAAAGTTGCAAGTTGGCTACAAATAGAAGGGTTGGAGGCAATGTTAGGGTGAACGTGAAGGTTTTTTCCTTTTCTATTTCTCACTACAGAAAAAGAATTCATTAAGAGAGAGAAAGAGCTACATTAATAGAGAATAAGGAGTCTCTAGTTATAGGTGGGGAAGTTGTTTATATCAGATCAATTTTGTCTTTTGTTTCTTCTCAATTCCCATGGCAACCATACATAAAATTTGTATTTTTTTGTTGTTTTATATAATTCTTATTTACAGAATTCCACAGGACTAGGTTCTAAATTGATGCTCCAAATTAAGAGGAATCCAAGGGCTGATAATTGTTGTTATTGTCCCTGCTTCTGCTGCTAGCTCTATTTGCATCCATATTGTGTCGTCCAAGAGAGATGACAAATTCTCAAAATGTTGAGCTGGAGGCAGCCAAGTTTCTGCATAAACTTATACAAGAGTCTAAAGACGAGCCTACCAAATTAGCTACAAAGCTTTATGTGGTTCGTAAGATTTTCTTTTACGATATTCAGTTACTTTTCTGCGTAGTTTTTGGCATGAAATGCTAATATGCCGTGTTTACATTTATTACACGGGAAATGAGCAGATTTTGCAGCATATGAGATCTAGTGGGAAAGAAGATTCAATGCCATATCAAGTTATATCCAGGTAAAGCCTCTGCTTATGGTTGCAATAAATTTTGCTTACTGCATTAAATTTTTAAGAGGCACCGATCAAGATTATGACCACACTATTTCTTCTCTAAATTTTATTGTGTTCTTAACAACTATGATTTATTAGAAAGAATAAGGTTCACCCATACACAGTCTTTGAAAACTATTGTATTTGATCTCAAAAATAGCTGATCAGTTTATTGTTTGATTTGTTTAGTATCTTGTTTATTTCAATTGCTTTTTTAACAATGTTTCATACAATCTATCTTTATTTTCTGTTTATAATTTAATATTTTTCATGTTTCTATCATTTAAGGGCTATGGAGACTGTTATTAAACAACACAATCTAGATATTGAAGCTTTAATGTCGTCACGCCTTCCTCTGGCTGGTGGAACACAAATTGTAGACTCTACATCTTTGCAATTAGCAGGTAAAACATCACTCTTAGACTTGCTCACACACAAAAGGGGGAAGAGTGTGTGTGTGTGAGAGAGAGAGATTCGACTCACACACCTGGACAACAATAGCAGTATTTTATTTAGCTCTATAGGTATAAGACAGAGTGAGAGACATACACTGTTTTCATAAGCATATGGATGCCAAGAGCAGTATATTGCATTCCTCTGTAAATGTTCATACCACAATGGTAGTTTGGTAGGTAAACATTGTGATTTCATAATGTAAATGCAAGGTCTTCCCAGAGGCTTGGGGTTGCTAAATTCTGTAAAGAGAGTTTGCTGAAAATTAGATGACCTCTTTTGCATGACATTAAATGTAATCCAGTGTGTCAAGTTCTGCCTACTTTTAACAGCCAAGGAGGTGCTATAGACTTAATGAGAGGATACAAATATACAACAAATAAGGAAAGTGATGTCAAAGAGAGCCGGTCAAGAAATTGTCATTTCAACTGAATGAAGTTAGAAGTGTGGGCCTTTGTAATTGAGGAAATCTAGAATTGAAAAGTATCTTGTTTTGGTCCTGTTGGTTCTGTGCTTTATATGTACCCTTGTAATGTTTGAGACGTGCCTCATGTAGGCTCTTTATTAACAATGCATTGTACTTTGAGTTGCTTGTTCAAGTGTATAGTGTTAAGCTCCATGGTTTATTTTAATGATAAAATTTGACAATACAAGCATTGCTGCGTCAATTATTGATGCCATAACTCTGTGTAAATTGAAAAGAAATTAAATTTTCTCTATTAATGATAAATGGAAATATTGCTGGATCAATGGGAAACGTTGAAAGAGCTGTATCTCTTTCCTTACTGTTCTTCTAAAAAAAATACAAGATATTATGTTTGAGTTATTAGTCTTCTGCATTTTTTTAGGGATATGGGGTAGGGGGGTCTTGGATTTTTCGGCATGCTTCTTTATGGATGTGGTCGGACTTTTTACCCTAGAGGATCTTTTGCTTAATATGTATTTTTGTCTGAGAAGGTGGTATTGGAATTTCAGGTGGAGCTCCCGATTCTTATCCACCATCAGAATCGACAGTTCCAGTGAATTTTGGTAGCTCCTCATATGATAACCATGGTTTTGCTGCAAAGATAAGCAAGGATAGAAGCATGGAAGTGTTTCCAGCCACGCCTTCAACTGATTTTGCAGCTGGTAAAAGTGCAGCTGGAAAGCCATTGGATCATGGGGGAACTAGTACACTGGTTAATGCAAATAAAATAATTCAGGTACTTTCCTACCACAACACACTGGGCATTTCACCTTCATAACTACTGCCTTCTGTGATTTTTTGGGGCATCATTTTGAGTCACTTTTGTTCTATTCATCTGATTTCTGATTTCATATGCTTTACCTTCTTGAAGTTCCTGGATGGAGAGGGTTAAAATGATTGACGGTGCCTATATTAATCTTGTCATCCAATTTTAAATTGGAGGTCTGCTACTTATTCTGTCTTTTGTTCCCCGCTTCCAATTTTTAATTATAATGTACATGGTGCATTAATAACTGTGATTTTTGGAAGTTGGAGGATGTATTGTATCAGTTAGTTTATTATTGAAATTTTAAAATTTTAAAATTTTAGCATAATAATGAAACTATAATATTGAACAAACAATTATGACTATGTCATTTATTAAAATATACTAAACGTTTCTCATTGTTATAGAATATGATCATTCTTCATACTTATCATAGATGGAAACCACAAAAAAGAAAATAGTCTTCAAAGTTGCAGCCATAGTGCGAGGGCAAGGTACATGGTTGTTTCCAGCAACTTGTCATTTCCATTTGCACATGTAAGCTATATCAATTTTTTGCAACTGAACTCACGGCAGTGAATAGTTGAGTTTGATAATGTATACAACATCAAAATGAAAACCTGTAACTGATGTAGAACCAATTGTTCAAATTTTAGTTCAAATTGCAGCTTTAGGAAGCTGAAGTTCTTAATAACTTAAAGCAGCATAAAATCAATGAGTATGGTGAACCATACATAAAAAATGAATATGAATCTGTGCAGATATTTTACAACCCTTTGGAAATAAAAAAAATTAGAAATAAATGAATTGATAGCACAATAGAGATCACTAGTCCAGGAAAAATTTCGTTGACACGTTCTTTACCCACATAAGTTGGAACCCTTGGGTCTGTGGTAGTACAAGGCATATCACTATTTGAAAAAGAGAAGTATATTTTGTTGCTTATTGCATAAATATATAATATATGAACTGATATACTAAAGAATAGATACATATAGGATATTTATTTCTGTAACTTTTCCCAATATACTAATATCCAACTATTTTCCTTTTTTAGTCTCAGGAGTTATGTAGGTGATATTCGGAACTGTATTGATAAGTAGTTTGACGTCGTTCACTAATATATTTTGATCAAAATCTTTCTGTTAATTCTGTTTGTTGGCTCAAATGATGTTGTAGTCATATCTTGAAGTCTATCAGTACTGTTTCATAGTTCTTCAGCCCCCAAAAGGAGTCCTTTAGTCAACTAAATTATTTTTCAAATCAATAATTTTCGGAGTGTATATGAGATTTCACAAAGACATGAAATGCATAAGAAACTTCAATTGAATTAGTTTTATGATTTGGAAAAACTTTATATAAAAAACATAAAATATCATGTTTTGGAAGATCACGACATTGACTTTGACCAGCGAAATGAGGAATCTTCTTTTGATAGAGGGATAGATGATGATACCTGTTTCAATGGGTAACCTTCAAAATTTTATATTTATAATCCGTTCCTTCATCCTTGAGTGGGATTAACTTGTCATGGTGAAATCTTGTTGTGCTACTTATGTAAGCTCTATGACTTGTTTATTACTATTTTCCTGTCTAGACATGCAAGATCTCCAATTAAACATATGCTTAAGTTACATATTGCCATGTTAGAGTTGGATAAGAAAAGAGCAGTAAGATGATTGCTCTTTCTATATAAATTGATTTAGGAGGACGTACCTGGGTAAATTAAGATTTCTCAGGCCGTTTGATCTTACTGAAGCGAGACTTGATGTAATTTTCTTCATGAGCTAACTATTTGTCACGTCGTATCCAAGCCTATATAAACCACACAAAGGAAGCCCATACTTCCGATGTGGGATTCAGATTCCCATAAATCCAATTGGAAATCATGACAAACCACCACGCTTCCGACTAGGCGTCAACGTCGAGTGGGTGCCCATACACCCTAAGTGGTAACTGAGACCAGAAGGCATGATGCTTGCTCTGATACCATTGTCATAGAACTTGGAAGAGCTATACCACAAAAGCTAGCTAATGTCGTTGGAGAACCCAAGCCTATATAAACCACACAAAGGAAGCCCATACTTCCGATGTGGGATTCAGATTTCCATAAATCCAATTGGAAATCATGACAGTCATAAAATAGATTTATTAGAGCATAATAGGCTACTTAAGCAAGCCACCTGTGCTCTGAAGTTGCCTCATTATAAATTCCTAATAAATGGTAATCAGGTTATGAAGGAAAACTGCTAGTCCTGCCAAAGTAAGACTGGCTGAAAATGCGGAAAATCTGAAGGCTTGTGACAAGCAATTAACTACACTGTAACTGTCACTTAGCAACAAAAATGCAGTTATTACGATTCTGTCCTCCTCTTCTCAAACAAGCTCTGTCTATGCCGTGTGTAGGATTCCCCCTTGTGACAATTCCACTGAGACATTCCTCAAAGCCTTGTATGAATGTGAAATCCCTTTCAGTGTGGCTTTACATGCTTTTGATTACTTTGAATTTTTTTCTCTTCTTTTTGAAATCAGTACGTTTGGTTATTCTTGTGTTTCTTATGAAAGTTAAATCACGCGTATAGTGTTTTGGGTATGGTTTTTCAAGAGGTCAATATATTTTACTTTGACATCTTTTGTATTTTTTTATAATGTTCCTGGACATTATATGGTAAAATCTTATCTTTAAATTTGATTCTGCACACATCTCCTTGGGAAATTAACTTGTGATGAGCCATGAACTGGCTCTTATCATCTCTTCCCTAGGAGGTCTCCTACTAGTAATCAAGTGGAAAGTGAACTAATTTTAATGGTGTCTTTGATGCATGTGCAACGCATGCCTCATGCTTAAAGCTCTAAATTTCATTGCCATTTTTAATTACGCTTCAGTTGAGAAAACGATGTGAAAGCATAATGGGATTTGTCAGCTCATTCATCCTCACGTTGCTAATCTGGATTTAGCTCTAGTTTAATCTGTTGAGCTTGTGTGACAGGGTGGTGTCTCTAGCAGTATTCCGGACGCAAACATGCTCAGAAGTCTGGGTCTTAGAGAGAGAGGGAAGTCTCCTGCTGCTCAAGCTCCCAGCACTGGCATGCCATTTAAAGAACAGCAGTTAAAACAGCTCAGAGCGCAGTGCCTTGTGTTTTTGGCTTTCAGGTAATGATCTCCTACTTTAGGTTATGTTGGTTTATCCTTTCTGAGTAAGAAATTATGTACTTACTTTTGTTTTGAGTGCTGTTTGTTTCCATGCACAGAAATGGTTTGACACCTAAGAAGCTTCATCTGGAGATTGCACTTGGAAATTTTTACTCAAAAGAAGGTATTTAACCCTTCACATTATTACACAAGTCCTTGTTAATATAATTGGCAAATAACAGGTTAATCTGCAGATGGACCATGCAGAGATCTTATTGATCAGAAAGAGAAGGAGCAGGTCAAGGACCCAAGCAACATTCCTGAAGCCTCTAGGCAATCTGAAAGACTAATTAACACCAAAGGTCATTCATCTTTTGTGGACTTCGGTTCATCCAAAGGAGCTGAGGTTGCCAAGATGATGGAGGACAAAGGTGGTCAACCCTCTATTCTGTTTGAAAATGCACAAGATAGGAGGAATTTTTTAGCGACAAGAAGGGAATTGGATGCTGAAATGCCTAACTCGGAAACAGTAGGACAGACACTTGCACCTGGAGAACAATATGAATCGAACACGAGGCATGTTTCTATCAATAATCATGGGTTTGATTTGAAGAATAGCCAACAACAGATTGGATCGACAATCGTATCTTCCCTTATTATAACCCCAGCTGAGCAATTGAAGCTTGAGGAGAGTAGTGGGACTGGAACTGGATGCGAAACTGATGCTTTCAAGGCTTCACTACCTGCCACTGTTTTAACACATGAATTGGTGCCACAAAGAAAAGATGATGCTGTGTCTCTCTCTCACAGTCCTACTGACAGCAGTGTTCTTGGAAATAGACGCTGTGATGGAAGGTTGACTAGTTTTCCATCAAAGGACCAGTGGAAGCCTGTCTTGGGAATGAGTGGCCAAAGTTACCCTGCAATGATGAAAAATGTTTCACATTGTGAGTACATCATTTATTTGGTTTAATCAACTATACTGATATACAACTATATATGTGGGTTGTTTGTCTGTATGTGTGCTTATATTCACGCATATGTTATTTTTGTGATGCAAAAAGATCCGTTGTTTGTGGAACAGGTATTTTAGATTATGCAACAATGTCTCACTCTGACAAACTAAGATTTGGAAATTCTGTTGCAGCTTTACAGACAGATCGAGAAGAGGATGATATTTCATTATCTACTGATGGGCCACCTTCTCCAAAGCATACAACACTGGAAAAATGGATTTTGGAGCATCAAAAGAGAGAAGTTATTTCTGAGCAAAGCCGGGCATTAAAACAGCAGAAAACAGAACAAAGAATTGCTGCCCGTTCTGACAAGCTAAAGGTTTGCAATTAATTGTTTATTCATTCAGGGATTATTTTATAATCACTATGGTTTTGGAAGTGTACGTATTTGAGTGGTTGCGTAATCTTACTGTTGACTCAAGTTGTTTGAACATCTTTATTTCCTTGAGCTGGGTCCTGTTATTTCTTAGTTGTTTGCTTAAACTTGCCTGATCTGGGAATCGTTGTGAAAATGATGCTTAATTGTGGACAAGTCTCCTGTATCTAAAGTTTGCATGCATCAATATGCATTCCTTGTTTATTTTCCCTTCTTCAAGTTGTGGCTTTTGCAAATTTATATGGTTTATGTTATGATGTGTTATGTCTTTTGACGTGTGAAGAAAAGGAAACATCCTTCCTCAATGTTTACCCACTATATTTTACATGACTGCTTGTTGCGTCTTCTCCTTTTGTTTTGGTTCATTGATATCCTTCTGTGCACTTGTACCAAAGTGTTTCTGGATATGGTGTTAAATTTTTTTTTATCAGACAGTCGTTGCCATTGTTTTTGTTGGCGTCATTGGTTTTTACATGGAGTTGGTAGAAATTTACTACAGAAAGACTTTAGAAAGTTGAATACTTATTGATCCTAATTGCACTCTAGTTCAACATTTCTGAATGGTACAAATTAAATATTTGTATTGTTATGAAGACAAGGAAAAAGTTATTTTAAAATAGTCTTTAATCTTTGTAGAAGTGGTTAGCTTTTTAGAGTATTCCCATGATTATTCTTTTCATCAACATGTAAAGTGACAATTGGCCTAACCTCTTTAACTTCCTAATTAACTTGCATAATTTTCTATTAGCTTGAAGAGTCCAGAATGGTGCCTCTTGTACCTCTGGTACCTTTCTCACTTTTTTTTGTCACTCGTTACTTTTTTGATGCATTTGATTTTTTTTGATATAAAAAAAAAAATCGAATTTCACTTATTTTAAGGACACTTGAGTATTTGTATATATTTTAAAAATTTACGAGCGTCTTTTCCTATACAGATTAGGTGGAGTTTGGTTCAACTTTGATCTATTGTTTTTTAATTCCCTAATAGAGCCTTAAGTTGGCATCTGTAATATGTTTCTCAATCCTTGAATAAGTTTAAATTGTTCTCAAAATGTAAGCTTCTTTTCACTTGGAAGCATTGTGCTGTGCGTTTACTGGCTTATTGAATTGTATCGGTTTCAGGTGCCTCTTAATTTATTTCTTCCTAATACAATGAAAAAGATTAACCTTTATCAGGGACTCAGGGTTTTGTTTAGTCTTTCTTCTGGCAAGTGATTGATATGCTCTTTCTTATGTCTTACAGGAAAATGTAAGCTGTTCTGAAGATATTTCTGCAAAGACCAGAAGTGTGATTGAAACGAAAAAGCTTCAGTTGTTGAAGTTGCAGCGTAGTCTGCGGAGGTAATTTATCTTCGGAAATATGCTTCTTATTTATTTCTACCTGACTACAATGTACGAGTTTTTGTCTTCCACATGTTCTCTGGCATCATATCGTCTGTCTGGTTCTTAGATTTTCTATAATGATCTTTCTGCAGAGGTATATTAAATGATTTTTTCAAGCCAATAGCCACTGAGATTGACCGCCTGAAATCAATTAAGAAGCACAGAATTGGAAGGAGGTCAAAACAAATTGAGAGATATGAGCAGAAAATGAAGGAGGATCGACAAAAGAGAATCCGTGAGAGGCAGATGGAATTCTTTAGTGAGATGGAATTTCACAGGTAGAGTCTGTACTTGACAGCAAAATACCTCTGCCAAAAACCTGGTTTCTGCTCTTTACAGGAAAACGCTAATTAGTTTTTGTGATGTCTATGACAATGTCAACTACAGAGAAAGACTGGAAGATGTATTTAAAATGAGGAGAGAGCGCTGGAAGGGATTCAATAAATATTCAAGGGAGTTCCATAAGAGGAAAGAAAGGTTTCATCGTGAGAAGATAGACAGGATCCAGCGTGAAAAGATTAATTTATTAAAAATTAATGATGTTGAAGGGTATCTCCGGATGGTTAAGGTGCTGTATAGCTTAGTAGAGTTTTAATTGTCTTGGGGATGGATTTCTGTCTTATTTCTCTTTGACAATGCTTTCGATATGCTTATAGGATGCAAAATCAGACCGTGTTACGCAATTGCTGAAAGAGACTGAGAAATATCTGCAAAAGCTTGGGTCAAAACTAAAGGAGGCTAAGGCGTTGGAAAGACATTTTGAAACTGATATGGACGAGAGTAGTGGTGTTGAGGAGAATGAAATCATTTTTGAGAATGAAGATGAAAAGGATCAGGCCAAGGTGATCACTTTTCAGAATCTGTTTTTCATTCTTTATTTTAGTTTGGTTTAGCGGCTCAAGTAAATCTTATTCCATATTTCTCAGTTAGTTGTTATATATATTCTGCAGCATTATATGGAAAGCAATGAAAAGTACTACCTGATGGCTCATAGGTAATCTTATACAACTTTGTGCTCCTCATTTGCTAGTTTTACACAGTGGATCACATTCGGCTCTATCAGCTTCCTTTTGCTTTCTGTACCCCTTTCTTGTTTTGTGTTAACTGTTGAAGTGTATGACATGATACACTTTCAAAGAAATCTTAAATTACATCACGTCTCTGTATACAAGATTGACATGCGTGTTTCTTATTGGGATGGATATTTTGTTTCTGCAGCATAAAAGAGAATATTGGGAAGCAGCCGACATGCCTCGTGAGTGGGAAATTGAGAGAGTGAGTGATATCTATATTTGCAACTTTAATTGCTTTTTATTGGAAGTAGACCTTTTATTTTCCTTACTAGATTTTTCTTTTGTTGACGAGTTTTGAATTATATTTTGTGGGAATATATTAAGCATTTAATGTTCCGTGGCGGAGCTACACATTCTTCATTGTGGGGTCAAAAATTAATTTACAATTTGTTTTTTCAAGCAACATAACATTAATGAAATTAATTTTATACATTACTACAAAAGTTGCCTATGGGAGTACTAGAATTTTTCCTGTTTTCTTGTGCTCGATATTAACGATTCCTATAACATGATAAACAAACTTGTTAATTTATCAAACGATTCATAATGATGAGTGGTAAACAATATTAAAACTTTAAAAGAGAGTTAGGAAACAACTTTGAAAGTATAGTGACCGTTGACAATTGAAATTTTTACCCTTAGTAATTAGGAAAATCTAGAACGGTCAAAATTTTCGTCCTACGTAGAAAATGGTATATTTTTATTTGGATAATGCTTGTTGTACATAATTTATGTACATAAGGGGATACATAATGTGATGTGGCAATCATCCGGTAGTTGATGTGAAAGTGTGAGATTTGAATTAAAGGTTGGATACGTGCCACATGTAATTATGTAAAAAATTATATACATCTAGCAAAGTCCTTTTTATTTAGCCCCTGTTTGACAACTATTAAAAAGAGTTTTTTTTTTTTTTTTTGGGATAACGAGTTTTGGAATAGTGATTTTTTTTTTGGAAAATTTGATGTTAGAAAGTAGAAATTTTTTTGAGTTTACATGCAGAATATTTTATTGTGAGAATGTGTGGTTGAAAATGAATTTGAGAAAAAAGAGTTTTGTAAAAATGACATAGGGGCTTAATTTCTACCATCGATTTTGGTCTAAAACTTTCAATCCTTTTATCTTTTTTGATAACGTGCTGTTGAGATTTTAAAATTTAAATATATAAGAAAGATAACTAATTAATAATCTACCAAACATGGGTGCATAGGTAATGTAGAGAGAGTAAGTAGGCGTTACAAGGAAGAAAGAGTGTAGGAGAGAATTATTGTCTAGGAGAGAACTTTTGCATTTGGAATGAAAATGAATCCACTCTCTCATGCACAACACATCATTTTTCTTTTCCTGCAGTTTTTAATAGGTGAATTTGCATTCCCAAGATGTCTTTCTCATTCAGTGAATTACCTTCCTCTCTCTCTATATCTATATAGCTACATGTATGTATATATATCTTTGTGTGTGTCTAATATAGAATACAGAGTATCTTGAATGAATATTTGCGTATCTATCTAGCTATCTGTCAAGCCACCAGACATCACAAATTCCATCCAAATCTCATTCTTAACCAAGAAACAACCCTACTTCACATAGGGCATAAGTGAAAAAAAGTTAAAAAAGAAAAAAGAAAAGAAAAATCAAAATAATTCTGTTGACCCCACATGACACCACCTAAATCCACCCATGATGCTATGTTCTGATTCTTTCGTGCTGTGGTTTTCTTAAGGTACCAAATGAATGGACTGAGATGGTTGGTTTCACTTTATAATAACCACTTGAATGGCATCCTAGCTGATGAAATGGGCCTAGGTAAAACTGTTCAGGTATATTTTCACCTAATCTGTATGCCAGTATAATTATGCCTTATTCTGCAGCATCAATATTACATTTATGGAATTGTATATCTGATGAAGTCCATTTTTACAGGTTATTTCTCTAATTTGTTACCTAATGGAAACAAAAAACGATAGAGGGCCTTTTCTAGTAGTTGTACCATCCTCAGTTTTACCTGGATGGGAGTCTGAGATAAACTTTTGGGCACCAAGTATCCACAAAATTGTTTATTCAGGGCTGCCTGAAGAACGCCGAAGGCTGTTCAAGTAAGTAATGTGAACAGCTAGCAGTTTCTTTCTTAATTTTCTGCAGTTCCTTTTTAATCTTTAGCTGCATATGCCATATATGTTATTTTGAATTGCAGGGAACAAATTGCTCCTCAGAAATTCAACGTTCTCCTGACAACATATGAGTATTTAATGAACAAGCACGATCGACCAAAACTAAGCAAAGTACATTGGCATTATCTCATAATCGATGAGGGGCATCGCATTAAGAATGCTTCCTGCAAGTTAAATGCTGAATTGAAGCATTATCGTAGTAATCACAGATTGCTGTTGACTGGAACTCCTTTGCAGGTCTCATATAGTCAAATCACTTATTCAAAACACATTAGTCATTATTTAGTATCTGTTGCATAAACATGTAACTTTATTCTCAGCACACAACTTTGTGTAATACACAAGTCTACTATCAATATTCACCTTTTTGTGTTAGTATGTGCTAAAATATATTTACTCTCCCCCGTCGTCTTCTATGTAGAACAATCTTGAGGAACTGTGGGCACTGCTTAACTTCTTGTTGCCCAATATTTTTAACTCATCAGAAGATTTTTCCCAATGGTTTAATAAACCATTTGAAAGTAATGGTGACAATTCACCGGATGAAGTAAGCTTCTTACCCCTCCTACATTTACAATGATAGACGGCCATTTGCCATTTTTTCCTTTTCTAAATTTTTAACTCCTTGTGCTTAATGCTCATTTTGACTAGGCTTTACTCTCTGAAGAGGAGAATCTTTTGATCATAAATCGTCTTCACCAAGTGCTGCGGCCCTTTGTGCTTCGAAGATTGAAACACAAGGTTTTATTTGCCTAACAATGCTTTGTTCTTTTATTGGCTTTTAGTGTTTCTATTCTAGTATTTAATTTTCTGGCCACTGGAAATTTCTGATTGTTATTTTTCTCTTTTATGGACAAAGGGCATGTGACTTGTATACAATTGCAAGACATTCTTAGAAAGAATACGCTGCTTTGTTTTTCTTCACATTCTTTCTTTGGTCGCGGATTATTGTAATTATTCTCTCGTTGTAGGCTTTTTGCTACATACCATTGTCCTGTACATGATTTCTGGAATTTTTTTTCACCTGAATATTTGCTACCGACTCTTTGGGGTCAATGATATGTCCATTGCCTATCTTGAAAGCTGGAAAAAGAAAAGAAAGATAAAAGAATAGTTGATCATATCCTGGAAAGGGGGAGTTGAAGCAGTACTTTTTGATGATAAAAAATTTCTGACAGGAGGATGGTGGGTTACCTTTTTTACAACTACAGGAAATCACATTAGATCGAACCATAGAAAAATGACACCTATGACAAGGAGAAAATTGGTCTGAATAACATAAAGACTTGTTTGATATATCATCAGAAAAACTGAAGGAGGAGGCCCCCTTATCTGCTATGGTGAAGGTTTTTCCGAGGAATGTGATTACTGTAACAAATGTAATTGGTGCCGATTCATAATACTTCATACTTTGGTTAATTTGTTTGTTCCCGAACCTGGTTATCATTACTTGATACCTTTTGAGGAAAAAAAATATGTTCTGAGTTTTACTTTTACTCTGCTTTTTGCCCTTGTGAAAAAAAAATAAAAATTAAGAGAGAATTGTTTAAGTTCTCTATTTATGGCTGTCATGCATTCATTAAATGCTGTAGTTGTGGTCACAAACTTTTATGCTTTACCGAAGAAATCATAATGTAATATATCTGATGGCATTTTGATATCAGAAATTGTTGCTTGTCTTAAATTTTTAGGTTGAGCATCAATTACCTGAAAAGATTGAAAGGCTTGTTAGATGTGAAGCTTCCGGATATCAGAAGCTGTTGATGAAGAGGGTAGAAGAGAATCTTGGTGCAATTGGAACTTCTAAGGTTTCTGTTTCATTTTATATAATTCCTAAATCATTTCTGATATCTTTGTGCTCAGTGTACGTGTGCAGAACAAACATTCTCTCTCTCTCTCTCTCTCACTCTCACACACACACACACACACGCCCGCGCGCGTTTATCCTTTTTATTTATTTATTACATTGGTTCTTCAGCCCTTGTGTCATGTACATCCACATATTCTGAATCTGATACACTTCCATTATAGTGAAGAATTTGTGCACTGAAAAGTTACCTCACTTGTTTCTGACCTTAAACTCACAATTTCATCAGGCTCGGTCAGTGCATAACTCTGTGATGGAACTGCGTAATATATGTAATCATCCATATCTCTGCCAACTTCATGTGGAGGAGGTATTTGTTTCTATCTTCAATTAGACTACTTGTGTTCTGTGAATGTTAAATGGTAACAAGATAAGTTATCTTAATAAATTTAAGCAATCAAAAGTAACTTATCTCCTGGTTCTGCGCTGTGCTGGACGTTAAGCATAGTGCAGACTTACAAATGTATAGGGGACTCCTACTGTTTAACTGAGATATACTTTGTTTTCTTTAATCAGGTTCATGATTTTATTCCGAAGCATTATCTGCCTAATATTGTGAGGCTTTGTGGGAAGCTTGAGATGTTAGATCGATTGCTGCCCAAGCTAAAGGCAACTGATCATCGGGTATGAAAATTCAATTTTATGGTTCGTGTTTAGTGTTATAGTATATTTGTTTCTCTATTTTCTCATTCTTTATCGGAGTTTTCTTGTATTTATGTTTTGTGATTCTGGAGTTCTGTTTAATGCTAGCAATATGTTGTATGATATGTCGAACATTACATTTCTTTCACTGCACCTACATCTTTGCTTTGATTACCAGTTTCATTTTGACGTTTCTGGTAAATACTCCCTTTTTTAGTTTAGAATCATTGTGTTTGTTCTTTGTTATGCACCACAATGTGCATTGATTTGTTTGAAGAAAATAACTGTTTCCTTCACTTTATGTGCTTGTCTTTCTCCTTGAAGTGCTTTGGCTAACTTGTTCTTTCTTTTCTTTCATGTTTATCATTTGGCAATCTACTGCTTATTGATTTATCCCTTTTATTTAGAAGTTTTTGTTGGTGTGCAGTGTTTTTTCCTTTGTGGGAGAGGGAGGGGGGGGGGGGGATCTTCATGGGTTCGTGAAAACATTCAATAATTTTGGTANTTTATTTAGAAGTTTTTGTTGGTGTGCAGTGTTTTTTCCTTTGAGGGAGAGGGAGGGGGAGGGGGGGATATTCATGGGTTCGTGAAAACATTCAATAATTTTGGTAGACGCAGTATGTTACTTTATTTTCTTAACTGATTTTGGTGCTTTGCATTCTTTTCTTTTCTTTTTTCCCCCTAATAATCAAGGTTTAAAAGTGGTGCAATGTAATTGAAGGTTGAATGTATTTGTTATCCTTTCATGGCAATAATAGTATTTTCTGGAGGAAGATAAAATCCTGGTTCTAAAGTGAATTTGAAGTACATGGATATTTATTTAAGCCTTATCCCATAATTATCTAGAGGTGGCTGTGGATTCCTTTGTGCCTGACCACAAGGGTTAAAGTTCCGTTTGTTCTGTAACTTCTGTTGAAAGGGGAGGGGGGGGGGGGGGGGG
>CAIGRT010164834.1:0-19948 GCA_903798405.1 Fraxinus platypoda | reverse complement strand
ACAACAAAGTGTCAATACCCAACATCCTTTGTATTTGATCAATTCTTTGATGCGATCCACAAGAAAAATATCTCCACCATCGTCAATGTAGCCAATGTCACCTGTGTGGAGCCACCCTTCTTTGTCTATAGTCAGACTAGTCTCATACTCATAATACCTGGAAATTTTTGCATAAATCCTTGAGTTGGGATCACTAAAAAGAATACAAGAAATAGTAATCATTGTAGTGGTTGGCTTATACCTTTCATCACACACTGGCTTCCAACACAGATTTCACCTGGGCTCTTCTTGGGGAGAGACCGACCCCTTTTGGGATCGATAAACTTTACTTCCAGATTTGGAAGTATGAATCCCACTGTGTTTCTCTTTGAAATTCCATGGCCTTTATTTGGATCCCCATGCGTTAGTGTAATGCAGCTGTGCTCTGTCACTCCATATGCCCGGTAGTGAATCGTAAATGAAGTCAAAGAACTCTGGCAAATTTTGTATCTGGTCTCGTAGAATGTAAATACCATAAAGTGCGCATTACCTCTTGTACCTCAACACCTGGAAACTTTTTCTCGAATTCTGTAAGAATTTCTGGGGCCAGTGGAGCTGCTGCAGTCATGACGGACCTGAGCTTGAGTTTACTGAGATCAAATTCGTCGACTATGCGGTTCTTAACCAACTTCAAAATGATGGGTGTTACAATTGGTACAAACGTGCAAATATTCAAGTTCGGAAATTCACCTTGAACTTAGTCCATCGAGCTCAATTTCATTTCAAGCATGTTCATATATTACATGATCACTCCCACAATATTTTTCTGCTTGTAAGTATTCGACATAATATTTACGAGTTTGTCATCGTTAAAAGTTATTACTTTATATTTATCTCAATCAAGTAATTTTCAACTGAAAGAACATTCACTTGTTGAGATTGCTTGCTCAACTTACCTTTATGACCCACCTGTCCAAAAAGCCTAACTAGGTATATCACCAAGAATATTTTAAATTTACTAATAACGGCTAATTTTCAGTTTAAACGGATTGTATAACTAATCCCAAGAAAATTATTATCACTCCCAATCCCAATCTTGAAATTTTAAATCTAAAATTGAGTTGATTTGGTAGAGCTACTTTTTGCTATAAAACTAATTAAAATGGTCGACTTAATTTTTAATCGTCTTTTTAACTACTTATTTTATGAAATCCACCAACTTTGATCAATTTTATTTGTTAAAAACCTACCTCAAAAAGCCTCTATTCCCATTCCAATAATAGTAGGACCCACTAAATTTAGCTCCCAAAATCACCACTCACGAGAAAATACGATGGATACGTATTAGAACTATTCCTTCAAATCATAATATCTTTGCATAAATTAAATTAATATAGATATTAAGTCGGTTGAGATGTCAAATTACTAAGTCGGTTGAGATGTCAAACTACTTAAACGGTTCACGTTATCCAAGTCAACCCCAACCTCACCCCTTAACCTGAACTCCATAGGAAAAAAATTGACTAAGATAGTTATATATGCACACGTGTTTGAACCATTTACTTAAATCATAATATCTCCAAATAAATAAATTAAGTTACGAACGTTAATTGGGTCGAGATGTCAACAACTTAAATGTTTCACCTTCTTCACGTCAACCCCAATCCTAATCCCAGTCTCTCTGTTTGTAGCATAACACGGTTTTGACAAAAAAAAAATGTTATATAATTATTAGCAATAATTAGTGTAATACTAATTTTGAAAATGTTGCACTATTTACTCAAATCTATTGTTTGTATAAAAGTTAGTCCTACAACATTTTAAAATGAACAAAATAATCATAAGACCTTTCATTGTAGTTGTCAAATCTCTTCTATTTCATTGTTACGTGGCCTTTATATTTTGAACTTTATAAAGTTAAATTTATTTTCAACTCGTGTGGGTGTTCATGATTATGAAGCGAGTCGTGTTTTGAAGAGATTCATGTGCCATTTAATATAGATTTGAATGATTTATGTAGTTAGAGGTTGATTATGCAATTTTAATTAAATACGGAGAACTAATTTTTTATTTTATAACGATCGAGGACTAATTTGATATTTTAAGAATATGTGAGGACCAATACTGCGAAATTTCCTTAATATTTTCAATTTTGTTTATAATTTTTTTTTTTTTTTTTATAAGCGCTTAATAGATTCGGACATTAACTCAAGGGAGAACAAGAAACACAAAATATACATTCTCTCCGTTCACTCACCCGATCCAGAGAGATGCATTCAATTATCAGCCATTAATCTGTAAAGGCACCAAATTTGGTGAATACGTATGTAGTATATACGTATAAATTTGCCAGTTGGAAAAGTGTCTGAATCTTTTACCTTCTTTACGTTCATTTATTGATTGATCGATTTTGTGTATACGTTGATGTATTTGAGAGAATTAAATTGAGAAAAAGGAAACCCTAGGTTAGCCGATTGGGCGGGATTTATTGTGGGGCCATATAAAATTCAATGCGGCGGAATATATTGGAGGGAGGAAAAAACTGGATTCTTGAATAGCTGTGGTGGCGGATCTGATGGTCAAAACTGCATCATTGTTTACAAACAATTGTTCGGACCGAGTTTTGGAGAGGAAGAAAATTATTGGTTTTAGTGTTGTAGGTAGCTGGAGGTGTAGTCGCGCAAACGGTAATTTTATTGATTTGAGGAGAGGGCAAGTGGATAGTATTGTAAGAGGTGGCGGAGAAGGAAGATGCAGCTGCACTTCTCACCTAGCATGAGAAGTATAACGATATCATCAAGCAGCAACGGTGGAAATAGCAATGGAGGTGGCGGGGATTTGATGAAGATCAAGGTCGCACCTCGCCACATCTCTTATCGCACACTCTTCCACACCATTCTGACTCTTGCATTTTTGTTGCCTTTTGTTTTCATTCTTACTGCCCATGTCACCCTCGAAGGCGTTAACAAGTGCTCTTCATTCGGTACTTACCACATTTTACCCTTTATTTTTAAAAAAAACGCTTTTGTACTTTTTATGATTGATTCCGTGATCTGTGTTACTTAGATCTCACTGGTATTTGTTGTTTATTTATTATACAGATTAGGGTTCTTTTGCTTTGTTTGTCAAGATGTTGCACTGTGTTGTTGGAACCGCTTCAGTAAACTGGGTAGTCATAGATTGATTTGTTCACAAATTTGTTGAAGTTGCTTACAATTATGACATTTCTTATTCGTGATTGTCCAACTATTTCGGAGATTCATTTACTCTGGTTTTTCAGTAGGTGGATCTAAATGATAACGGACAAGCAGCTGATACAAATAGATTTTGGAGAATTTAAAAAGTGAATTGATTTTGGTTATGGATTCTATTTTAGAAATGCAGTTTATTGAATATTAATCTAGCTGTTGGTTATTGCAACCACTCATTGTGCTCCTGTGCTAGCATTAATTTTTTTTTTTTTTTCTCAAGCCTTTATCTTGGCTTGTCAAAACCAAATTTATGACCAAGCCCAAAGTATATGATCTGGTACTAGCTCAAAGCTGTTGAAATATTTGAGGTGATCTACTGTACATTTGATTGCAACTTTCGGACATTGTTATGGTTGATATGGTGGTGTCTCTGCATCTTTTAATTTGTGTGTATATATTTTCCAAACAAAGTGTCTGCTTGTTTATCTTACCTGCTATTTAACTACACGTTTACTTCTTCTGTTATGCTTGTTACTGTTCTTTTGGTTTTTCCTCTTACAGGAGTCTTCCTCCATTTATTTCTCTCTTCTTTGTAGATATTAGTATTCTTCTATCTGTCTGTGTATCTCGAACTCCAATTATCAGCTCACCGTTTTGACATTGTTATAATTATGGCGTGCCACATGTTATGTGGGTGAATATGTGGAACACCAAAAGAGAATAAGTTAGTGGGCGATGCGAACTCACGTAGCAATTGAAACTACGAAACCCACGAGATTAAATCAAACCCAAGAATCAACGTTTGAAAAGTTCAAACCAATAAATTATTGAACCAAAGAACTAAGACAATCGCCAACAATATCTTGAAGTTCGGAATTAATTCAATGAACAACGAGTTGAAAGCAATATGCCTCGCAATAATATATCTTAAATTGTGTGTTTTTGCAATGAAAATAATAATCCTATTTATATGGAATTCATAAAACCTAGTTAAAAACGGAATTACTCCTAAAAGATATAAAAAAAATACCATAAAAGAGTTTTAACTAAAATAGAAGTCTAGGCAAAATTTGGAAAATCGCGTCCCAGTTTTGAACTATGCGGTCGCATAGGCATAGAGCATGCGGTCACATAGGCCTTTCTTCAGCCTTCAGTGTGATTTCGATATAGAGGCATGCGACCACACTCAGGTTTGTGCTATGCAGTCGCATAGTAGTTCGTCTTGCCTCCAAGTTTGAGTTCTTGATTCAAATGCATTCCAACTTGTTTTCGCTTTCATGCCCAATATGGAACTTGATCTTTGGCTTATTAACTTCACCCTCTTGGACTCCATAGATTGAACAAGTGATTGCATGGCTTCATCGACTCTATTTGATCTCGAACTTGCCCTTAGCCTCTCCTCAACATACATCGAACCCTTGATAGCTTGTTGCCATCCTTGGATCCTATCAGTGGGTGTTAGCGTCCTAGTTGTTAATGCGGTGCTTTTACTCTTTGGTGATGTACATTCTTGTCTTTTCTCGTGTCTTATGATTCACATTTTCAATTAAATGTTTCGGTGCTAGCTTTCCATTTATATATGAAGATATATTTTATTAGTGTGTTTTACAAAACTTATGTGTTTTAGTTTTTTGATTTCTTCCATGTCTCAGATTGTCTAGGAAGACGGTTGGGGCCAAAGCTTCTTGGTCGAACTGATGATTCAGGGGTAAATTTTATATTTATTTTTCTTTTGTATTTGCTTGTATTGATTTGTTTTTGTCCAAGCTTCATTTAAATTAACATTTTGATGCTGGCAATTTATCAGTTTGTTGTTCTTGTAGCAGAGGGTGGTTAAGGATTTCGTTAAGATCCTCAATCAAGTCAACTCTGAGAAAGTCCCCGATCGCTTGAAGCTCCCAGGGTCTTTCAGTCAACTTGTTACTGAGATGAAAAACAACAAATACAGTACCAAGGAGTTTGCTCTGATCTTGAAAGGAATGGTACGTATCACCTGAAAAATGTTACTCTCTCTCTCTGTCATGCCATTTGACTGGCCTTATTTATGAACACATACCTTTTTGCAAGGATAGGCTTTCATTTGAATTTTGAGTTGTACTAGATTTCTTCTTTCCCTCATTTCACTTTTTCCACTCCAGAAGCCCAAAAACATTAGCATGTTAGTCTCCATATGTTTGACTTTGACTTTTCCGTGGTACTAATGTATCAACACAATTCTTTACCGATTGGAAAATAGGAAAAGAGACTTGTCATATTTTTAATGTTTTTAAACATGCCAAAAGATGATCTTGGATACCAGATAATATCTGAACAAACTTATTTGATGAGACTGTTTATCTGTTGTATGTCAAAAACTGGATATAAAGGACTATAAAATCGGAAAAGGAGCAGTTATCATCATATATAGGCAATGATCTAACATCTGACTACAAATTTGAAATCATGTTGCCCCAGTGTGGAAAAATTGATCGCCGTTTATAGAAGACCCATTAACTTGTTCCTCACCTCAAAAAAGAAAAAAAAGTAACTTGTTCTTTTACTATTTAATAAAGTAGTTACCTTTATACTCCCCCATCCTCCCTCACACTCTGTTGGTTTTCCTGCGGCCCAATGATATTTCCACAAGATCTGTACTACTGGTAACTGCAAAGAATTGAGGTCTGGTAAGCTCTTTCTGCTATCAAGAAGGTTTATGAAATATTGATTTAATATTGAGGAAAGAACATTATTTGCAGTTTTGCAGTGGGATAGAATATGAAATATTGCAAATGCAATGTGTAAGGTGTCTCTTATTAGCTGAATGTTTAAGAAACTTCAATCTGTGCTTGACAGCTTGTTTCAGCTAGAAAATAAATTCATTATTAGAGTAGTGATTTTTGAGGAATTGTCTTTGTTCTTTTTCTATGTTCTACACGGAATGCAATCTATAGTCTATCTCCAAACTCAGTAACACCTTCTTCCCCCTAATGAAAGAGGAAGGGAAAATAATAACTGAAAGCAAAAGGTAAAGTTAAAGAAAGCTTGGTGTGTTTTTGGCGTGTTTTGCAGAGGCACGTTTATCTCCATGTAATTAATTTGTCTTGCTTCATTGAGACAAATTTAATCACGATATTAAATGCACTATCTCAAAATCCTTTTGGGGTTTTCAAAGTTAAAATTGTTTGGCAAACAAATCTTCTGTTTTAAGAGTTTTCTTGATTTTGCCTGGCAGTTAGAGAGATCTGAAAGGGAGATTAGGGAGTCCAAGTTTGCGGAGCTAATGAATAAGCACTTTGCAGCTACTGCAATTCCTAAGGGCATTCACTGCCTTTCTTTGAGGTTAACCGATGAATATTCTTCCAATGCTCATGCACGCAAACAGTTGCCTTCACCAGAGTTACTGCCATTGCTTTCTGACAACTCCTACCATCACTTTGTATTGGCCACCGACAACATTCTTGCTGCTGCAGTCGTGGTCACATCTGCTGTCCAATCATCTGCGAAGCCCGAAAATATTGTTTTTCATGTCATAACAGACAAGAAAACATATGCAGGCATGCATTCGTGGTTTGCCTTAAATCCTATCTCTCCGGCTATAATTGAAGTGAAAGGTGTCCATCAATTCGATTGGTTAACAAGGGAGAATGTTCCCGTGCTTGAAGCTGTGGAGAGTCACAATGTGATCCGAAATTACTACCATGGAAATCATGTTGCTGGGGCAAATCTCAGTGATACCACCCCACGGACATTTGCCTCAAAATTGCAAGCTAGAAGTCCGAAGTACATCTCATTGCTCAACCATCTACGCATATATCTTCCAGAGGTATTCATCGTTGAACTTATTTTCTTCCTTCAGGTGTTGTCACCCTTTGTAGTACTCGAGAGAATTAAATTGATTTATGATGGTTGAGAACTCTTGCTTAGATAATGGATATCACATGCCATTATCAACCCGCAACATGTTTTCAGTTGCACCTGCTGTTTGTTTGAAAGCTACATCATAAATCAGGTATGTAAATAAATTTTCCACAGACTATCCACTAATTGGAAGGGGAACATAGCAAACATATGATCTGGATGTAACTGAGCATGACATGGAAAATAAATGGTTGCTCAAGTTGCGCCAAAGCAAACGGTGCTTGGACTTTTCCATCTCTATTATAGAGCTCTAGTTAAGCAAACGTAGATTTCTATGATCAGTTCTTCTACCACGGTATTAGTCAAGATATTTATGTTGTAGAGTAACTTTTGAGTTATTTGTCAACAGTTTTTCTCAGTATTAAATTGGGAGGGGGGGGGGGGGGGGGGGGGGNGGGGGGGGGGGGGGGGGGGGGGGGGGGACAACATTTGAGTAGATAAACTTTGTCAAAGCATTATGAGTACACTTTTGGTTTTGCGGGGATGAGTGGGATTGAAAATTATGTTAATCATTATTCAATCAGAATTCTTTTTCGTCCTGTTCATTTTTCTTTTTCCTAATTCGACACTGACAATGTTTTACCGCTATAATGTGCAGCTATTTCCATACCTTGACAAGGTTGTTTTCTTAGATGATGATGTTGTAATTCAGCATGATTTGTCTCCTCTCTGGGAAATTGACCTCAATGAGAAAGTTAATGGAGCCGTTGAAACTTGTAAAGGTGAAGATGAGTGGGTAATGTCTAAGCGATTTAGGAATTATTTCAACTTCTCTCATCCTCTTATAGCAAAGAATTTGAATGCTGATGAATGTGCTTGGGCATATGGGATGAATATATTTGACTTGGGTGCATGGAGAAAGACAAATATCAGAGACACTTATCATACCTGGCTTAAGGAGGTAACACTCAGTTCTTCCTTTTATTTTTGTAAATAGTTAGTTGTTTGCTTTTTTTCGAGTGCGTTTGAATTTAATGGGGTTATGAACCCTTCCACTATTAGTATGTTGTAAAGCGTGTTGTTTCGTATATTTACTTATGTGGGGAACTTACAGCTCTTTAGAATGTTTGTATAACCTGTATACTTTGTTTTAACTCACTAGCTTGAGCTAATACATCTTACATCGTGTTTTGATCTTTTCATGAGCCTAATGGTTGTATTGTGCTTGTGCCCCTCCTAATGCCCTAAGACCCCTGTATGTTAGCTATATTGATATGGAAAAAATAGATGAACTTCATGCTTTCTGAATGACCAGACTAGATAACTGGCAATATCAAACTTAAAATTTGATGAAAAGACACTTGGGCAGATACTCCAGTTTTCTGGAATATGCTTGTTTTATTCAGGCTGTTGGTTGTTGCAGAATCTGAAGTCTAACCTGACATTGTGGAAGCTTGGAACTCTACCTCCTGCTTTGATTGCATTCAAGGGTTTTGTTCATCCAATTGATCCCTCCTGGCACATGCTTGGATTGGGATATCAGCAAAAAACCAACATTGAGAACGTGAAGAAGGCAGCGGTGATTCACTACAATGGCCAGTCAAAACCTTGGTTGGAGATTGGCTTTGAGCATCTCCGGCCATTTTGGACCAAGTATGTTAACTACTCCAATGATTTCATCAGGAATTGCCACATCTTGGAGTAGTAATTAATTAATGAATGGTGAACTAACGGATGAAGATGGAAGCGTTATGGGTTTTGCTCAATGTCTCAGCATATTCTGTTAATAGAGATGAGGAGAGACACAGAACCTGGCCAAGATTGTTGATATTCCGGAGTTGCTCCCTTTTCCCTACTCTTGAAGGATAGGACTTGTATCACTGGCCTGGGCATGAGTTTTCTTCATTCAGTTGTAAATTAGCATTCCATCGTCAATATTCTGATTGGACCTAGGATACTATTTTTGACCTCCATAATGGTTTTTTCCCGTGGTGCTTAGATGGGAATAATAGTTCGCAAAATTGGCAGAAACTGCTTATGATCGCCATCTATCATGCAACTTGCTGCATGAAAGGACGATGCAGGTCCTTCTGTAAGGCGCTACTCTGTCTCCATTGGCCATAGAGACTATTCTTTTCGCATTATTGTGTTTATTTTCCAATTAGTCTTATTGGTACCCCCTCCATTTTTTTAATTTTTTTTTTTCTATTTTGCCGATTTATATCTTCACCGTGATTTTAGTTGGTAGGCTGTGTATGGTTCTTACATGGCCTGATTGAGTTTATAGAACTATTATAGGTTACATGGTATTCTGTCTTCTGTATGATTTCATGATAATCATTAAAAATTTGCAAATTATTCTTTTGTCAGATTTCCGCTTTAAGCTCATTTGGCCCTTTCTGTGATGCTCACAAGAATGCTTGATTTTATTGTCGAAATCTACTTCACATTATGTTAAAAGTATTTACTTTAGTTCTTGTGTGAAGTTGAATTATTGTAAGTGATTGTGCGAAAGGTGGTTGTTTGGAGAATGTGGTTAAAAAGTGGGGGAAGTTATAGAGAAATGTGAAAAATGATTTCTTTTTGGAGACTGAGGTTGAAAGTGAGCGGAAAAAAGTGATTTTTGAAAAAATCAGTTTCGGTACCGAAATAAGTAATTTATTAATTTTGATGCTGGATTTTGTTGTTCTTGTATATGGTTGTGTTAAATTATTGCTGCTTTGATTGAAAAACTGCTTTGCCTCTTTGCTTACTTGCAAGATTCTGTGCATATTATAACCACATGATTGTCACCAAATTAGTCCTAATCAAATCACATATATTTTATTGCCTTCTTTTTGTTCATTCTCGATAACTCACTGAGAGAAACCTAAAAACCCTTTATCTACCTTTCAATCA
Organism: Fraxinus platypoda; assembly: GCA_903798405.1. Lineage (NCBI taxonomy): Eukaryota > Viridiplantae > Streptophyta > Magnoliopsida > Lamiales > Oleaceae > Fraxinus > Fraxinus platypoda. Next base: position 10,043 of record CAIGRT010164834.1, on the reverse strand, counting down.
AAGGCTTTAATTACTTATATGATATTACTTTGTTCTTGTAATCCTATGTTAAAAATGCTGTCGAAGGATGCCTGTCCTTTTATTCATCGCTTAACCATCGGCCTTGAATTCTCCAAACTTAAAGAAATTACTAGTCGAGCATAGTAAGACATTACATTTTCTATAGATAAGTACGTCTAGTTCATATATTTTGATTGTAATGCACATATTTGATCTCCTGTCCACAATGAGCAGGAGTTATAATTTATGACATAGCAATAGGCCTATGACACGGCAACACTAAATTTTGCCACGTTCACAATGAACATTATAACTCCTGCTCATCATGGGCAGGAGATCAAATCCATTGCAATGCAATACACATCGAACCAGCAAAATGCACATCATGGTAGCTATAAAATGATTATAAACACAACCGTTTGCCCTCATTATTTGGGGTTATAATTTTTGGAATAGTATTTTTTTTAAAGAATGTATAGTTAAAAAAGAAGATTTTTTTTTGAATTTACGTATAATATTGTTTTAGTGGAGAAAATGTGATTGATAAGGAGTTTGGGAAAAATGGATTATAATTTTAATGGGTTGGGCTTTGAAAACCCCGAATAGACTCATTCTCACTAGGCATTTCTTTGTACTTAAATCTCACCCTCTTCCTTCTGACCGTCATTATTAATTTATTAATTCTCTAATTTATTAGCTATTCACCTAATTAGTAATTTAATAATACTAATGCATATCACGCTGTGGTTGCTGATTCTTCCTCTTCTATAACTTGATTTTCCACGAAAAAAACGACTCTTGGAAAAACAACGAAAGAAGAAGAGAACCCTTATCAAGTAAGTCTATTCTGCTGATTTTCATCCCATTTTTGAGTAAATATATGGGCTTTTGTTGACGTATGAGAAGATTTTAATATTTTTTTCTGCTTGTTGTGTTAGACTATTTTATTGATTTGGAAGTGAATCTGGTAAAAGAAAATAATTCAGCGTATATTCGTAATTTGTTACGGTACCCATATATTGGATTTTGAAGCTGTTGAAGATTTTATTTCTTTTACCCAGTCTTATTGGTTAAATCATGAAATCATATTTCAATTTCCAGATACAAGCATAGCGAGGATTTGGATGTATATTGTGAAGCAAATATGAAGAGTCACTTTTTATAGTCAAGAGAGTTTATTGATTGCAGAAAAGCCTATAGGGGTACTAGGATTGATTGTATATCTTGGTGTTTTGTTGTTTATTGTTCTGAAATAAATTGAAGATGTCTGGAGCACAAGATCAAATGGAGATTAAATTTAGGTTGATTGATGGATCAGATATTGGCCCGAAAAGTTTTCCTGCGGCTACAAGTGTTGCAACCTTGAAGGAGAATATTATAGCTCAATGGCCTAAAGGTTGGTTGTATCTTTTCACTCAATATTATCACGCAAAACTGTGTTGTTTTCTTTACGGCAATCTTATGACACACTTAGTAAGCAGGATGAGATAGCACTTATCGTATTTTGGAAGAAAATGAAACTAAAATTTTGTCCATCGTACTTTCCATTCATGTCGAGTATCGTATATTAAACGTACACCTATTGTTTGATGGTTGTAGTTATTGAATTTCTGTGACTATGAATATCCCTGTTGTGGAATGAACTTGTCATTACGATGCTGAATGATGAACAGGATTGTCGTTTTGTTTTAATTTAAAGTCCAAAGAAACTGGCATGTTTTGTGTAGATCAGGTTTTGGATGTGGCCCTTTAGAGGAACTGGTTATAGCATTTTAAATTAAAGTCCAAAGCTGATACAATGTTTGTTCAGGTGATCCGTCAAATAGTGAAAATCTATAAACGTTGATTCCGCACTAGATTACATTTTCCTGTTCGTATTAAACTGGAAGGGGAAAAGTAGTCTTGTAACCAATGTTTGACAAAGTTATAGTTTGAGGGGTTTGAATTTTTCGCAGTCTATTATTTCTATAGCACCGAAGATTTTAAGTATGTAAGACTGTGATTGTTGCTCCCCTACAATAGAAACAGCCTCACGTAGAGTAGCCCTCATCCCCAACCTGAGGGCATGTGAAAAACGAAGGAAAATAACAAATTGCTTGTAGCCTAAACTCGGGTTCTGACTTTCTGATTTTATTGCATTAACTCTGCCTTGGGAAGTATATTAAAGCATACATATTTTTGTTGCTTTCGCTTGTTTTTAGCATATTTTTAATGTTTAAGCCATTCATCCAAGCATGCATTTTTGAGCAGAGAAAGAAAATGGTCCACAGACAGTAAAAGACATCAAGCTAATTAGCGCAGGAAGAATATTAGAAAACAACAGAACTGTGGAGGAGTGTAGAAGCCCATTATACGACATTCCAGGAGTAGTCACGACCATGCATGTCGTGGTTCAGCCACCTGCATCGGAAGGTTCGATTTACCTAATTTGTAATCTTTTTCGGTGAATGACATTTAAGTATCAATGGATTTTGCTTTTTAAGAAAAACTTATGACCATATTTATTATACAATTCATGGCCTAATAAGATCAGATCACAGACTATATATCATTTAACTTATTTTCTCTTTGCCTCCTTTTTCCTTTTTACTGCTTGATTTAAAGTGGTAAAAAATTCCGGGCCAATTAATATCTCTCTTTTGTTTATTCTTCTATTAATCTTCAGCTTACTAAGCAAGGTAATCTTTTTTGACATAACAGTAAAGAAACCGTCAAGTGACTTGAATCAGAATAAGTGCGTCTGCATTATATTATGAGGCACAGTTCCTGAAGCAAAATGATCGACATTTGCAGGTTTGTAAATGTAGCTCCTCGACTCCAATTACTCGTGTCGATGAATTATGTGTGTAATTTTCTTTGTATTCATCGTTCTTGTGCAGATAACAGATTGCTCGATACGGTACAGTTGAATTGCTGGTTAATGCAAAACAAGTGGTGGTGTCTTGCTCTAGGTCCAGGTGTTCATATAGTCAGTCAATTTCACTTCCATATATGTTTGTTTTTTATTTAATTCCATTGTTGCATTCTTGAATTTTAACTCTTCAATTGAAGATCTATGTTGTGGTTTGAAATAAAATCAAAAAAGAATTGCAAAATCAGAATTATTGTTTCAATTGAAGTCTTCAATTCAAATTTAATGGTTTGGCTTCAACATTTTCTTGATCAAGTATGAAGAGTTCCTTGTGAAGAGCCAAAGCTAAAGATACTGTTGTGATAGGCAAGTCGTGGAACATTTTTCTTATAAGTAAAAAATTACTTATTTTGACAGTAAAGTAAAGAATAATATGTTTAGCCAGATATGCACTTAATTCGCTTTAACAACCATCTCCATAGAAACGAGGCACCGCTTTGCTTTTTTCTTGGAGGTTTGCAAGAAACCTCGTATAAAACATGTCATTACCACTTTTTTGACAATGGAATATTTGTGCAAGTATAGTCTTGATGTTTAATAAACCAGGACATAAAGGAAAGCATCTTTATTTGCAAAAGAAATAATATATAAATAGCCTATGAGTTGAACTCTCATTGTCCAATCTTGACTGCTTTTCAACTTAGCTTTTAGTCTTTATTAAAATAATACAACGATCTCAGATTGTCATTAGGGAAAGTTCGACTGAAGATGTGAGACTAAACACAGTTGAACCGTGCCATATCATGTCATCAAAACTTCAAGGATGATACGGTTCGTTTTTGAATCGAATTGAAAATCAACAGTTATCTTAGAGGGGAACCATTTGTCTTATTTGTAATTATGGTACTGAATCGAACAATTTGGGTTTGATTTGATTAATTCCACGAGTAAGATTTTTAAATTACTAATGCGAGTTTCTTACATAATTCTATTCCAAAAGTTAAGTTACGTCCAAAATAAAAACAATAAATTTCGTTCAAGATAGATGGCAAGTTCCATTTTCGCCTTTATTTGATTCCTATTTTTTTAAAAATATATTTCTCTCTTCTTTTCAACCACACCTTACATTACAGACAAATAAAAAAAATTCCTTATTTTTTAACTACACTTTCTTCATCAATCTACTATTCTAAAACAAAATGGGGCTCAAACAGTAAGATCACTCACCAAATTAACAAATAAATATATTTCTTTCTTTTCTTCAACAAAAAAACTATTTGTACAATGATTAGTGGTTGACAACACTTACAACACACTCACATTAGTGTGATGTGAGTGTGTTGTAAGTGTTGTCAACCACTAATTGTTCGTTTTTGAATCGAATTGAAAATCAACAGTTATCTTAGAGGGGAACCATTTGTCTTATTTGTAATTATGGTACTGAATCGCACAATTTGGGTTTGATTTGATTAATTCCACGAGTAAGATTTTTAAATTACTAATACAAGTTTCTTACATAATTCTATTCCAAAAGTTAAGTTACGTCCAAAATAAAAACAATAAATTTCGTTCAAGATAGATGGCAAGTTCCATCTTCGCCTTTATTTGATCCCTATTTTTTTAAAAATATATTTCTCTTTTTTCTTTTCAACCACACCTTACATTACGGACAAATAAAAAAATTTCCTTATTTTTTAACCACACTTTCTTCATCAATCTACTATTCTAAAATGCATTATGCACAAACAAAATGGGGCTCAAACAGTAAGATCACTCGCCAAATTAACAAATAAATATATTTCTCTCTTTTCTTCAAAGCCTGGATGATGGTAGAGTAACTGACTCACAGGGTTGCACTGTGAGTTTCACCAACACTGTAATCATTATGACATCAAATATGGGTTCACAGAATATACTTAACACAGATTGTGACACCTTGCCTAAGGAGATGGCTTATGAAACTATAAAGCAGAGGGTAATTGAGTCTGCAAGATCAATTATCCGCCCCAAGTTTATGAACTGTGTTGACGAATACATTGTATTCCAGCCTCTAGACCGTGAACAGATAAGCAGTATTGTCAGGTTACAGGTAAGTTCTTCAATGGTGGTTAGGTTAAGCTGTTGTTTCTTAATATTTTATTTACATATAGTTAATGAAGCTAATCCCTATCGGGTTTTTTGACAGTTGGAACGAGTGCAACAGAGGATAGCAGATCAGAAGATGAAGATTCAGGTGACCGATGCTGCAGTTGAACTCCTTGGAAGTCTCGGGTATGATCCAAACTACGGTGCCAGACCAGTGAAGCACGTGATCCTACAATATGTTGAAAATGAGCTCGCCAAGGGAATCCTAAGAGGAGTCTAAGAGGATACAGTATTGATAGATACAGAAGTGAGGGCATTTGGCAATGGTCAGCTTCCACAGCAGAGGCTAGCATTCAGAACATTAGAGACTGGTTCAGATACATCCTCAGAAAACTGAGAAGCTTTTTCTCAGACACGATGACGAATTGATGATACCCCTCTTCTACATGGTGACACCTTTCTCCATCCACCCCCGTCATACTATATCTCAGAGAAAAAAGGGAAGGAAAGAAGAAGGCTGCACAGAAGAAAAAGACACGACTCTCCTCTCCGACTTCAATTAAAGATATCTCCTACTCTGTTGTAATTGGGTTCGCTAGTTGCTTTGGCAAAGCAACTTTATCCATGATGTAAATTTTACAATTTATATATTTTGAACGAGAATACAACGCATTCTTGGGGCACAGTTCTCAAATCAACAAATCTTGCTTGAAAGAATTGTGTTGCACGATTATGCACCTTTTCTCTTTGACATGATTTCTATTTTTGCTCTACTACTAGTAGAAGAATTTCCACCTTAATTTGTTTTTGAAAATTGATTTCCAAAAGAGTTTCTAACTTTTGGAAGAGCTCTTAGAGGAAATTACATCGAACCCGTCTCTTCTAAAATCTCTTCTAATTAGAAGAAATACTTTCATAAAATTAACTAAATAGGTCAAAAAGCATCTCCTGGGTTTCATTTTAACTTTTCAAAAACCATGTCAAACGAGTTCCAAACCCATTTTCACGTCTTCTTGATGTATAATTTAACCGTAGGGCAGTGCGGATCCCATAATAAGATCAAAGCACACTAAAATTTATAGTACATATCTTGAAATGACACTCGTATAAAAAGAGTTCATGCAAGTATCGAGTATGTATCTAACTTTTTCAGAGGGGAAATGTTAATTTATTTTATCCTCGATAGCTTGAAGGGTGGAACAAGGAGTGATAGTAATTTAATCATGAATAATGATGTTAAGCACTTAGTCTAAGTGGCATTGGGGTTTATAACTTACAATTAATTAAAATTTGCAACTATTTATGTTAAATCAATTGTAGGCAGCGGACTCCGGTGACAGAGACGGGTGTTTAGCACCATTGCAGCTACATAGTGTTACTCTTTACCCATATTCACGACGATTGTGCTACATGTACATAACAACTTACATAATAATTTACCAACAAATGATGTAGCGAGATTTAATTGGATCAAAATCTCATCAATTAAATAACACATCCACTTATATTTTGACACCTCATCATTATATAAAGCGCCTGTCTGTTACTGATTTTTTGGTCCAAAATCTTGATTTTTTGACCGTGAAAAAGCAACCTAGGGCCCACCAATGTGAGGAAGAGTCAAAAAGGGCTGCTGGCAACGATCAGTTTTTTTTTCATTAAAATCAAGCAAAAATTGCTCCCAAAACAAGCACAAAATATTATGTAAATAGTTATGTACAATAAGCATTTTCCTATTCCAGAAGGACCAGAACCATGTAAGCACTACAGTTTTTTCAATCCTTTATAGACCAGTGTGGTTCACAGAATAAGTTGATTAGAAGAAAGAAATGAGTTGAAATCATTTATTCATGCTTCCATGTTTTGAAGCATTGTAAATTGTTTCCTGTATAACTAAACAAAGAAAGCAAAGTGATCTGCTGCTCTCCCTAAGAACCATTCGAAAGACACAAGGATACAGAGCTTCATGAGCAGTGTCGAGCTTTCCTTGCCACAAAATCTGTAGTAGTTTTACACATTATTCAAAAACTAATATAAGATTAGATGCAGAAAATAACCATGTTATAAAAGGAATAGAATCTGTAGACAAGTCGAAACCAACCTGATGGTTTTCTCTGCTGCATACTGTGATTAGATAAACGTTTGACGACTATACGAATAGGTATTTCACAAACATGATTGTAAATCATTTCTCTGTCTAGCCTTTAAAATTGACCATCGGAAGATAATTCGAAGGAATCAGATATTTAACATGGTAATGACAAATTCATTTGCAATTGTTATGTTAACCAAAGGAAATTCCAGAAACCTTTTCCACTCAATCTTTCGGCAAGTGCTGCAACATTAAAGCCCGAGTTTTTCCATCAGGTTTGAGGCCAAGCTCACGCATTTTGATGTATAGTTTTCTGGCCAAGTCCGTATTGCTCGTTAAACACATACCTTGAATAGCAGCATTATATAGAGATCCATTTGGTTCAGATTGCTGCATCACAAGTAAACATCATATAGAGTGAAGGAGCAGTGTCAATGCACACAACTATAATAGAACATGAAAACAAATCTAATTGCAGCCTTTTTCCCGATCCCTCTTTCTTCTCCCTGTTCCCACAACACTCTGAATATATAGAAAGGAAAGGTACTAAAGTCCAAGTGAAAAGTGAAAATAATAATAATAATAATAATAAATATATATATATATATACACACACACACACACATACACGATAAAAAGAAAAAAAAAATCTTAGAACTGAATATGGAAGAAACCCCTTGCTAATAGTGAAAATGTTGTACAACAAGTTCCTTTCCAGTTAGGATCCCGATCAGTCAAAATCTCGCGAAATAGTTTTTCTGCAAGATATGATAAGCGTATTGGGTACCATTTTCCATTTAAGTGTTTCATATCTGGAGAAATCAGCATTCTACTTCAAAGGAGAGAAAAACAATTTCTAAGATCCAGTAAAATATTGTATAAACCAGTAATCAAATTTCTATTAAAACACACCTCTTGTCAGAGTCTTGAAAACTGACCAAAAACTTTGGATTCAAAATATTGCAAGGAAATATTGAAAGGAATATAAACAGAAAATGTGTTCCAAGATATGCACACACTTACATTTAGGATTTCCTCTACTTTATTCCAAAGAGAACCCCAAATGCAGCCTCTCATTAGTGACAATAAAGTGAATGTGTCTGGAGAATGTTTCTGCTGAACCATGTGCTCATAAACTTGCAATGCAATTTTTGGCTTTCTTGCAGCCTCACAAGCTCCAATGACAAGGTTATATGATGCAGTTGAAATAGAGAATCCAAAAGCTTCCATCTGCCACAGTAGCTGCAGTGCTCTATCCCATAATGCAAGCCTCTGGCAAGACATCAAAGCAGTGTTATATATATGTAGATTCAGAACAGAGTTGTGCTCTCGCCTAATGCTGTCAAAAAGCCGAAGAACATCAGCATGTCGATTTGCCCTGTACAATGCACAAAGAAGTGCATTCCATGTGTATGCATCGGGTGCATGTCCCAACAATTTCAGGGTATCAAAGACCTTAAATGCAAGTTCAACCTTGCCGGCTTTCCCAAGTGAGTTGATTAAAGCATTATATGCTATTAGGTTTGGTTTCATCCCGCTGTTTAACATACTCTCGAAGACATTTAGTGCCAAGTCCCACTTCCCCTCATTTGCACACGCTCCAATAATAGCTTGCATCACATCATCGCTTGGACTTAGTTGATTCCTAATCATTTCTTGGTATGCATCAAGCGCTAGTTCGTGTTGACCACAGCGAACGAATATGCAAACAAGGAGGCGATATGTGACTACCGTCCCTACAAGACCATTATCTAGCAAACTTCTCCACATTATCTCGGCCTGAACCCAGTTATTAACTTTTCCAAACATTGATATCATCGTGTTATAAACAACTGCATCGAAATATTTCTTGCTAATGCAGTCCCTTTCCGCTTCCTCAAACATGTTTAATGCCGCATCACAACCCCAAGAACTGGCAACTGCTTTCAGAACCAAACTATAAGTGTGGCCTGTAAGCATTTCATTCACTTTCATAAACTCGAAAACTTTCAAGGCATCATCGAGTCTTCCATTCCTCAAGAGACAGGAGAGAAGTGAATTAGAGGCATGTAAATCTGGAAGCAAACCAGAAAACACCATTGACCTGTACAATTCTAACACACTTCTGACTTTATTTAATCTGCTGAGGTTCAAAATCCTTTTTGATAATATCTCTTCATCTCTTTCCTCCAAGTAATATAATCCATCCTCGATCAGGTCCATTGCCCCTTTCGAAACTCTCGAAGGACTATCGCCATCATTCTGAACATCCATATTCTGATCAGCTAAACTACCCCACGGTGGCGATTTTTGCTGTGCACAATTTTCACTAACATCCCCATTCTCTTTCAGAACAGGCATCCTTTTGTCTTCACAAACTGACTCAAACTCAACCCTAGCAACCTTATTAGGCATAGTGCCTGAATTATCCATTTCCATTGGTTCATTCAACAACCTCGTTCTTGATATTTTTCGGTTTGGAGTTCTAGACAAAATGCCACACTCCTCAGCTAGGGTCATCACAATACGGCCGTGAAATCTAGTGAAACTTTTCTTTGCTTTTGATTCCCAATTACTATTCATACATTTAAATTGGGTTCTAAAATCATTCCTTTTTGAACTACCATAAAATTCATGTTGGTGGTTATATCCATCTAATGAAATAATACTTGCAAGTGGACTTCTGAGTACCTCTATCACTACCATATTGACGTTAAATGCAGAAAATGAATACTTTAATTACCTTAATAAAGATTAGAATTCGTGGACATGTCCTGAATGTTAACGAACAGTTGTACCGCTAAAATTAAATATTGCAGCTATTTTGACAGTTTAAGAACTGAACAAGAACAATTTTTTTACCTCAAAACTGCGAAAATATTACATATGCAAACAACTTAAAGCTGAATCCGTGGAAGGATACGGAGGCAGGAGAGTTTTCATCAGAGAAAGAGAGTTTAAGATTAGACTGGAGAAAAAAATCTCGAAACGAACCAAATCTGAGGCCTGTTCAGAAAATTCACCTAAATAAACCTG